>JAODUH010000009.1:2659142-2674100 GCA_027564835.1 Typhlichthys subterraneus | reverse complement strand
GATGGACATCAGATGCATGTAGTTTACAGTATATAGGTATTGATGAAAACTCATATATCATGTGCTTTATCAAGCATCTTGTAGCTATAATGTTTAGCTGAATATAAATTATAATGAATGTGTTTACAGCTTTAATGCTTTAATTAAATGTGTCTTGTAATTAAATATACCTTATCATATACACTCAACTTCTGACAATACAGTATCAATGTTGAATACTGTAGGTGCTATTCATTTATACATGTCAGAAAAGATTATCAGCTGAATAAATATTATATAATAAATATAATATCCAGATATTTACACCAAATACTCAGTATTGGTCGGGTTTGCACTTCATGCAGATTTAGACAAATCTATAATTTGTGAAATTACAGTACAAATTGTCAATACATCCATACATGGAACCGAGGCTTTCTGCAGTTGGTAGGCTACAAGGCCATTTGTCCTTCTTGACTGCCAGTACAGTTTAGATACTACCATTAATTGATGCAGTGTTAGCCTATGACTAGAACGATCCATACCAGGCAGGGATGAGGCTGGTAAGGCAGAGGTCTAATCAATAGCTGGGCCTGTGTTGACAGCAGCATGCTATCAAACCAAGGGCTTCTGATATATGGCCATAGTCACTGGTAGACAGTGAGAAAAGAGAGGCTAAGGTACGGCGATGTGTGTGTGTGTGTGTGTGTGTGTGTGTGTGTGTGTGTGTGTGTGTGTGCGCGCGCGCCAGTGTTCCCTATGGAGGTTTCTGTGGTTAGATTTTGAACACACCATGAAGCACATTCTTTTGGTCTGGAGCTAGCGTGATAAACCCGTCACTACTTTCATGAGGAATGGCAGGCGGGGCAATCATTAGTCTCTCCGACGAAGCCAGGGACTCACTGTGTTTCATCATCTGCTACACTGGCCAGGTTTTCAGCAAAGTAATTGTATATGTAGTCCTTATTTCTCTTATTGCAACATATGGAGTGACCCCACGGCCACACACTTAAGGGCTAGGCCAGGCTGATGTCGCCTAATGATGCGATAAACATCCCAGTTTAGCACAATATTCTGGCCATTAGATCACAGTATTACTGTATATGTCAATGAATAGTGTAACAGTAGTGAATTCATATCATTAGGTTCATATTTTCTTAAATGGCTATTATAGTCCATGCAGAATATTGCCGGCTGATGTAAAAGGACTTTAACAATATACATTGGACAATGCTAGCCGCATTAGTTTAGGGTGTATGTCGTGGAGAATGAAATGTAATATCAATTATAATTGCGTTACTTAGGCACTGCAGGCTCGGATGACGGGCAGACATGTGTTTTGAATTTACAATGTAGGATTTTTCAAGCCGGAATCACTTTAAGTTTGAAGAGTTCCTACAATGTTAATTGCATCAGGCCCTGACTGTCAAAAGTGTGAGCATAATTAGTGTGTGAGTGCCAAGTGAACCCGGGCGGTTAGTGTTACTACATGACAATGCTTGGGAGCCAATGGGAGCAGGAGAAAGGTAAGAGGCTGAAAGAAGGGCTAATTAGGAGAGAGCAGTGGAGAAAATACAAATTGTAGCTCCCCGGGGACTTTGCATTGCAGCGAACAACACAGATTATTGACAGTTCAAGCCTTGCCTTTCTTAAACAGATCGCATTTGCATGTTCTACTGTAGTTAATTATTTTCTCTGAACCACAGACACAATAGGCCTACTGTAAATGTTTCAGCACGATTCTCTTTCTTTCTTTCTTTCTTTCTTTCATAATGAATAAGGGGTGACCTTTACATATTACTTGTTGAAGGGACGGCAAGACCTATGTGAAATAGTTAATCTTCAGTTCAGTTACTGTATTTGGCCGCACTCCCTTCCTTCTGCTGTATGCTATGTACTGTATGGATTTTTCCTCCTGTGTGGACTCCAGACAGTCCCCTCTTCGATTGCCCGCACTGTAAAATGGATTAAGTTACACTCCATTCTGCTGGGATTCCGCTTTTTTTCTCTATCATGCTTTACAGAGAAGCTATAGCAAAAGAAACAAATAACGGAACTTGAGGTGCCATAAAATGAAACGTTCTTTGTCCCCGTTTCATTTATCTGTGGCCTGCGAAAGACTACAGGTTGGGGTGGTTTGTGTTTACTGTAGCATCTATATTTGCGAAGACTTTTATGAACATGCCATTGGTCCCTTGTTACTTAAATGTGTTGGGTTAGCTGACATTCAACACCACAAAGAAATAGGAAGACATTGAATTGTTTTTTCCTTCCTTGTCCCTGTGCCTTCTGTTTTAGACAGTGGCTTAAATTGTTGCCCCTACTTATTTGACATTTTCTTTGTCCAATGTCTTATTGTACAGAGCATGTTCAGTACCTCTAGAATCAGAATGAGGTTTTTCATCATGCACACATATGTATGTCTACAGTAGACCTATATAACACATTAATTAAAGGTATAGTCAACAATCGTAAGATTATCAGCGATTAACTGCTCACAGGCTGCTACTGTAGAAGCCCGTGTACTTGCGAGAATATAATCTGGTGTTTCTACACAGCCCAGGCTCTGTAAATAGGAACACAAGTGGTGCAGACTGCACCACACAACAATATCCTAGCCGTGCAATGCATTTCCAAAGTTAGCGGCAGAGCTTCTGAGGGAACACTCTATGGCATTCAAGGGAGAGATTTTTTGTGTTTTAATGAGTTAAAAAATCAACAAGCTTCTCCAGAATGTCTTACTATACCTTTAAGAGCAAAACTCTGCATTTATAACATCTACATAATTGAAACCTGAAACCGCTGGTAGCTGATAAGCAATTCAGCATCTCTTGTGTTCATTAATTTACTTTACATAAAATACCATCTACCATCTGTATCTCTTCCTGCCTCTCAGGGTTCAGCCGTGCAGCTCTGCCCTTTGGGCTGGTCAGGCGAGAGCTCTCGTGTGAGGGCTACTCCATTGATCTCCGCTGCCCGGGAAGTGATGTCATTATGATTGAGACAGCCAACTACGGGCGGACCGACAATAAGATCTGTGACGCTGACCCGTTCCAGATGGAGAACGTCAACTGCTACCTCCCGGACGCTTACAAGATTATATCACAAAGGTAAAAAAAGAAACCCTTGGGAGGTATTTCACTTCACGAACACAGCAAGGAGCTGTGAGATGTTTCGGACCGCCGAGGTGATGGGCATTTTCTTTTCCTGCTGCTCAGTCGCTCTGGTACACAGAACAATAATGTTTTTTAATATATATTTTCCTCACATTATATTAAAAATAAACCCTATTGTTGTTCATCCACCTACACACAAAGGCCGCCTAAATATATATATTTTTTCCCTTTCATCACTGTATTCTGTAGGTGGTGTTTTATAACTGGTAAAACTGGGGCAGAGATTAAATCAGACAGTAAGGTGACATCTTGGGAGCGAGCTGTGAATGTGATACCACGTTTTGTAATGGTCCCTGTTTTGACTAAGAATCAAACTAAAACAATGGGAGAAAGACCCGCAGATGGCTTCATAATATGTTCGCTGTTAAAGGACAACACAGTTCCACTGCTTGCTGCAAAACCCCAGAGGTGTTTGTGTGTTTAAAGGGCTTTCAATTAACTATTCATAAACGGTAACCAGCCCAGTTATCCATTCTGTCCTAATCTGCCATCCCCCATCCCTATCATTCTGTTAGTAAGCTACTGTACAGAAACTACGGCTATATTAGCTCCCATGAGATGTGGCACTGCAGAATAGCTAATCACTTCTCCTTGTCTTATTCCGTCCTGCTCCATTTTACAGCACAGTCGCTGTATTCTCTTGTAGTAACACAACACTGGTGGTGTCCATGTCCCCTCAGCTTTGACTGTAAGCTATTACCGTCTGCAGCAGATGTGTTGACAACTGACTCCCCCAGTTGCCAAAGCTGCACCTCAACCCTATCTCCATTGAAAAAGCCCTAGGGGCAAAGTGTGAGTGTGAGCTTTCAGAGGAATCTATGCCACTAGCGGTCAACCAAAATGATTCTAATGGTCTAGATCAGAGGAAATGAGATCTTACCATAATTAGGGCGTATGTAATGACCAGGGGTGTTCAAATCATCCTGAATTGCATTAAGGAACTGGAAACTGCCTCTATTGAGAGGTTTAACAATTAACAAGTTCTAACAACTCTCCTATCTTCTTCTGTTTAGTTTGTTTAGCACAAACATAATAAATGAAAGCTTCTATTTCATACAAAAATATTTTGCCAGCCATGATTTCTTGTTCGACAAGTGTCCTTATTCAATATTCATGAGAAATTTTGATTTCCATTTATTTGTCCCACAAATTTGTTGCACTCTAATATAGCATATTCTAAGTAGCGAAGTCGCTTGGGACTGATTTCTTTGAACTATTATGAAAAACAAATAAAACTGTACATAATGAAAAATACTCTTTTGCAACAAATCTAAGAATGTCGAGTACATATTATATTATTTTTTATTTGTTGTCATTATAAACTAATTGTTGTTAAAATGTGAATAAAACTAACATTTTGTCTCAAAAGATTGAAGGCTAAATTACAGTTGCTGCCAAAATTAACACTTAAGAGACAACAATAAGAGACAACCTCATTGTATTTAACAAGCACTTAAATACATCTTTAAACCAATATATCCAGTAATGGTCACATAAATTAAGCAGTTTTTGTTGAAAAAGCATACAAGTTAATTCAGGGTTTAGCAAAAGTACTTTTTTGGGTTGAGTAGTATATTTGGGTATAGAGTGTTGTGGAAATTTTTGCTAATAATGAGAAGATTGTGATTAGATGGGTGTCTGAAAGGTTAGAAAAGTAACTGCTTTGGCCACTGTTTCACTTTAACATAGTTTACAATGCAGTGCAAAATGTGATAAGTAATTATAATGTCTTATCGGGCAAATATGGTATTGATTAAAGCCGGCAAATACTGTATACATTTAAAAATTGCAGACTTCTGCATTGTGGTTTGTTGAAACACAATTCAATTGTTAGGAAAATGCAACAAAATATAAAGTGATTTTAGTGTAGCTGCTTGATGAAAGAAAATGGCAGCTCTGGTTTTGTACTATTAATCGCAGAAAACAGTATTTCAGGGAAATGGAGAAAACGAGGATATCCTGTGATTCAAATAATACAGCAATAGAAATAATCCTATAACCTACTTTATCGGAATGTACAGGACAATACAAATTCAGCTCATAACGATCTTTTAATGCAACAGTCGACTGTAGTGGTTTAGATTTATATTTAAAGGTGAACAATATATTTTAAACATTAATATAGCAGCAAACTATGTCTGTATACAGATATAACTAGCTTCTAGTATGGGTTGTAAACTGAGCTCTTCTGTTTGTTGTTTTCATATCCGGGCCAGCCGCGACGGCGTGTGTGTGGCCCACAAAGCATTTGTTTTAGTTTGAGATGCTGGTGCACTTAATTGTACATCTAGTGGCAGAAAGTCATATAGAGGCACTTTAAATATAATTAAAAAATATTTTCAAAACTTGTCAAGTTGGTCATTACCTATGCAAAAAAATACTAATATGGGTGTGCTGTATGTGCAAATATCCAATAAGTATGTACATAAATAAATGAATAAACAAAGACGTACTTTTGAATTATCCATAGACTCAAACCGAATACATTTTTAAAAGGTAATGTTGCACTTTTATGCTGCCAGTCATTTTGACCTTTGAGACTATAGACAGCTTACTTCAAAGCTAGCAGTAGCTCTCTTGAGCATGCACTGCAGTCTAGCCTAAACATGTTGTGAGATGCCTAAATACAAATGCCAATGGTAACATATCAGTTACTTTAAGAAAAGGAAAAACACTTCTGTTGGTCCCTACAAACAAACAAACAAACTCCCTACAAACTGCCCACAGGCAATGTAGTGACACAAGTTTAGTTGAAAGTGAATCAAGCTGGTTACAAAAATATAACAAAAATAACATTTCCAGTGGTTTTGGTCAATGCTAAGGCACCCTGCCTAAGTAAATGGGTATTTATCACAAGCGGCACACAATAGTGCTTCCATGTCTTTTGGAAATGTGCTAAGAGTCACTCTTTTAAATGTTGCAGTAACCGAGAGGTTCTTGCATTACCAATGATTCTTTTAAAGCTATACCATATGTCCAATCGGCATAAGTTTTGCTTTTGACCTTCTGTAATATTTATCTCTGTCTTGCAAATTGTTGAATGTCCTATTTTTTTTTCTTGCTGTGACAAATATCTGTTTGCTTGTTATTGCTGACAGTCTTTCCAGTCCCTTACCCTCAGGAGATTTTGATTGAAGTGGAGCCAATTTCATCTTATATTTGCACAAAATTAGTTATTTTCTCTCTCTCTCTCTCTCTCTCTCTCTCTCTCTGTCTCTCTCGCTCTCTCCCTCTCTCACACTCACACTCACACACACACACACACACACACACACACAATTCAAGAGGAATTCATCAGCTAGCCTGTTTCATATTGAGGGCAAATACCTCTTATAGAAATGACACGTTTGGATTTTGCTTGCCGTGCAGATTCAAAGGGCTCCTTCTCTTTACTTGTGTCAGTTCAGTCAACTGTATGTCACAGGCACCTTTTGTGTGAAATTAATAATTGTCTTTTGTTTCAATAGCAGTTTGAAGGAGATCAATGTTCCCTGGCTAGAGAGGTTCATACGACCTTTTCTATTTTTATTTTATCAACATTATTCACTGACTTACATCCTTCTGCTTCTTATGACCACTTATTGTTCTTAATGCATTCATTCCTTTCTCTGTTTACCAAGGTTATAACTTTACTTCATCAAATAATGGTCCTACATTCTATTTCCATTGTTGTTGCAGAGGCACTGTATACTGGCTGCTTTATTGATATGTTTCTTACCAAGTGATGCTGAATCCTCTGGTCAATCTTGTGTTCTAGGTGCAACAACCGTACGCAGTGTGTGGTTGTCACTGGCTCTGATGTGTTCCCTGACCCATGCCCTGGGACCTACAAGTACTTAGAGGTCCAGTATGAGTGTGTGCCCTATAGTAAGTATCGCCTTATTAATGTGTTTGAAATGTTTCTGGTTGAACCAATGTGTTGTACTGCAGTCTTTACTCTCTGAACACATGAGGTAGTTCTAAGGTGTGAATAGTTGACATGACTAGGCTGTTTACCTCTGAAATTATTCCCACATGCCTTTCTGAATGACATTCATGCATAAATCTATTCTTATCCTCTGGAAATGGAGGTAAGCAGTGCTACACGTCCTAAATACGCACTGTATATTGATATGTACTGTATAATTTTGCGACCAAATTAACGTCTGCCCGTGATTGCCACCTTGTTTGTACAAAAGAATATCGTTCTTGGGTTTAGTATTGAATTCACCATAGCCCTCCTTAGTAATGGTAATCATCTAAATGTAAGTTAATCTTCATTTTAAAGATATTACTTAATGGAACAAGCCCCTTAGTATTGAATATGAATTGAAAACATTTGTTCAAATGTTCACTTGTCTCTCGTTTTCTTTCAAACTGATCTTTTGTTTTCCCTTCAGTCTTTTTCCTAACTAACTCGCTGCTCTCATTTCTTTAACTTCCAGCTTCTCATATTGCCTCTAGCATCTCACCTCCCACTGTATGCTGCCTCAACAATCTGAAAGAAACCACTAAAGGAACTGCATATTAGACCAGCTGTTCAGTCATTGCTCATTTACAATTGTGCTCGTGGGCTCATAAAAGACAGTTTAGCCTGTACAATTACTGCTATGTAAATGTACTGTAGTATGTGTGTGGGTGAGCGTCTTGGGAACTCAGTTCTGACTTGTGACTTTTACGTTTGAGTAAATTCCATCTCCAGTCAATAAAATACCAAAATATCTTCATTATGGCACGGAAGAGACACTTATATTACAAGTGTTTCGTGTCATTATTCTCAACGGTGTAATTTTAATATTTTCAGCCCTACAGAGAGAACTGCACGTAGGTTCTGTCCAGTTCTAACTTGTGGGTTTTTAAATTCTAGGACAAGAGGCTGTCGTCTAATAAACAATCCTTATCTCCTTATCCTCCTTCTTATTCCTTAAACAGTCCCAACATTCCCGGTCACATCCTCTAACAAGTTTTTGTTACCTGCTCGTTGACTCACGATAACCTTTCTCTCCCTTTTGCACTCCCTTTTTGTTTTCGGCTTTCTTTTCCAATGCCTGAAATAGAAGTGGAGCAAAAAGGTAAATGAGTGGTCTGGTATCCGCCCCTCCCTCCCCTCCCCACCACACCCCACCCCACCCCTCCTCCCCTTCCCTGCTCCTTGTTCTGTGGTGTTGAGCACAGCCCCTCACATCTCCCCCCCCCCCCCGCCCCGATTGCGACTCCTGTCCAATGCTAAACCCTTAGCATTTACAAAAGCGACGCCTGAGAAACGACGTTCAGGCCCCCGGTGAAATGTACACCCTCTCTCCTCGCGACGTGGCCACGTTGTGAAGGGGAGTCACCAACCCGATTTGGTCGCCGTCATCTCAGGGAGATCTCTTGATTGTGTTCCTCTACTTGTGTTTGATCTCATGGCTGAGACGTAGTTTGCCTGACCCAACCTCTACTGCATCCAAACGCACGTGACTTGAGGTGGTAGCGATGGCTGAGTGAGATTGGCAAACGAATCCAAGAACAAGAATGCATCACACGCGTTCCGTGTTACTTCCAGGACCAATTAGTTGAGTCTTTGCCTTGGCCTCCCTCACCCATCTGTAGTCCCCCGTTGAAGTAGTGACAATCCTTCACCGCTGTTCAGATTATACCCCCCCCCCCCCCCCTTCCCTCCCTCCCCCCACCAAACCCCATGACCCCTACTTTCACCGCTGCTTTGCTGCCACCACTGTCATTGACAATCTGTTGATCACCTCCCTCCTCAAGATGTCAACTCTTTTCCCCTTATCATTTTGGTTTATGACATAAGTCACTTGAGTGTGTGTGCATGTGTGTCTGTTTCCCCAGATGTTAGTGTGTGATCTTTGCCGTAAGAGACAGGCTTCTGTTTAAAAAAGGAACTAGGAGATTCCTACCTTACCGATTTCTCATCTCTTATATTTGCAGGATTTTTTTTCTCTTTACTCTTTACACTTTCTTTTTTTTTTTTTTTTGTGCTCAGCTTTTATTTTCTTTTTGTCCCATTTAGCGCGTAGCAGCAGGCACTTGAGATGCAAGTTCTCACAGCCTCGCATTTGTCATTATGAATAATCACCCTGGCACACTATTATTTTCTAATTTCTCCTATTCATTAGCAGTAGCACAAAACAGTAATTTACTAATTCGTCCAAATTTGCACTCCCTGATCTTTTTGTCCCCGCAATCAGTTTGTACAGCAGCAAGAACCTGTCTTTTTTCGTGGTTTTGTTTTGCCTAATATGATAGTGGTGAAACATTTATCCTGACTGTATGTCATCTTGCTTCCTTCTCTGTCACTAGTCTTCATTTGTCCCGGGACTTTGAAGGGTATAGGAGCGCCCACTTTTGCCTACGAGGCCGAGCAGCAGGCGGGGTCATGGTGCAAAGACCCCCTCCAGGCCGGAGACAAGGTGTTCTTCATGCCCTGGACGCCGTACCGCACCGACATCCTGATCGAGTACGCCTCTCTGGAGGACTTCAAGAGCGGCCGGCAGACCACCACCTACAAGCTTCCCCACCGCGTCGACGGGACGGGCTTCGTGGCCTACGACGGCGCCATATTCTTCAACAAGGAACGCACGCGCAACATCGTCAAGTTTGACCTGCGCACGCGCATTAAGAGCGGTGAGGCCATCGTCAACAACGCCAACTACCACGACACCTCGCCGTACCGCTGGGGCGGGAAGACGGACATCGACCTGGCCGTGGACGAGCGGGGCCTGTGGGTGATCTACGCCACGGAGCAGAACAACGGGCGCATTGTGTTGAGCCAGCTCAACCCGTACACTTTGCGCTTCGAGGCCACCTGGGAGACGGCCTACGACAAGCGCTCGGCCTCCAATGCCTTCATGGTGTGCGGCGTGCTCAACGTTGTGCGCTCCACCTACGAGGAGAATGAGAGCGAGGCCAGCAGGAGCCACATCGACTACATCTACAACACCAAGCTGAGCCAGGGAGAATACATTGACATCTTGTTTCCTAACCAGTATCAGTATATCACCGCTGTGGATTACAACCCCAGGGACAACCAGCTGTACGTGTGGAATAACTTTTACACCCTGCGCTACGACCTGGAGTTTGGGCCCCCAGACCCTGACGAAGGTACGTCTGTTTTGGTTTGTTTGTTTTGCGTTGGTTCATTTCCTGTGTTAAGTTCCCTGTCTTTGCGAGAGGCAATGAGCTTGTGTTCCACCGCTGCCACGTGCCAGCATGCCACAGATGACTGCCTTTTAATTTTGGATGCAATTCAGGTGTGATATAGAAAAGACGGTTGTGTTAGTCTTGGGTAGAGGGCTCATTTGCAGACAGAAATTACAGATTCACCTTGGAACGAGGCACGGATCCCAGAGGGATGGAACGTTGCTTCTTTATTACCGTGGGCCAACCCGAGGCACTCGCTGTAGCTGAAGCCGGGACCAATCACCTCCCTCCAGTGTTTGCAATGGAACTGTATAAATTTGCGCACAGTGCGGCAACCGTCTGCCTCGCCTTTTGGGATTTGGACTGACGTTGCCATAGCTACCTCTTCAACTCTCCACCGGTCGGCGTTTACCGTAGTATGTAGTTAGGAGGATCCGCAATATTGTGGCATTGGCCTTAAGCCCCTCCAAGAGCAAGCACGTGAGCACGGCCATTATAAATCAAGGCAGATGACAAGGTTAGAGGAATGACTGCATGGTGGAAAGAGATATCAATAACAGCGAGGCGTTTTGACTTGCCGTCATCGGGGAGAAGGGGGTGGGGGGGGGGGGGGTGGGGCAGACATGTCATCAGACGGGGCCCTTACATCACATTGATAATGGCCGTAATTACCTGACGGCGTGCTCCTTATTCTCCCTCTGCGAGCGAGGCTGAGGGAAAACAGGGACACAAACCCAAGTCTCCGTATTATGTTGCCCTCGGTGCGCTGGTTCAGATTAACGTTACTTTTATTTTTTTTTTACTTCTGGATGTTTCCTGCGATGGTTTGTCAGCGGGTAATGCGATTCCTGACCGGGGCTATTGCGAAGCTGGACGATGTCTCAATGGAGGTGGTGTGCTCATGAACCCTGACCTCGTGTCAGCATGCAGCCTGTTTGTTTTCATGCTCTTCAATGGAATCTCCCTAGCAAGATATTTTAGGGCCCAAGGGGCCCCCCCACCCCAGTGTTGTGTCTTGTTTTACAGAACAACCACAGCCTCTGTTAGGATTAGGCTACGTTCATATGTAGACATATAGTGCTTTAACCTGAATGTTACCATGAAAGCTCTTTTTCACATCCATTTTGTTCACATTGCGTAAATGTAATTAACAAGTCAATTATCATAATTATCCTGCTTGTCTCACATAAACCTCACAGATATGTGAAAAGTGGCCATCACTATGCATTTGCAGTGAAGGCTTTAATGTTCACTCTCAGCTACTGCAATGCCTCGGCAAACACTAATGCCACATAGGCTCTGGATCTGAAATCAAAGGCAACTAACAGCACACAGTTGTTGATTGTAGCAATTATTTTGGGCACTCTTTTCTACCATTGTTCGTCCTTGATCCAATCTAAAATGCGTAAAGGGTATTTGCGGCAGAACTGGCCAGTTTGGATCATTAAGAGTACTTTATGAGAACATTTTGAAATGCCTCTAATTTTGGAGAAGGAGAGGGTGCAAAAATGGTTGCCTATGCAGGCAGGGGTTGTGAATGGCACATGAAAGTAATTGGTTTGTGTTTATTAAGAGTTTTTCCAGGTCCAAACCTTTAACTTCTTTACTATATAGCTATTAGGATTTATTGTCGCTCACAAGAGTTGAATTAAACAACCTATCCTGCAGGGTAATCTAATGGTGCTGAAATAACGTCTGAAACTGAGGAGCACTTGAAGCAGAGAGGAAATTAATTAGGCCTATTAAGATTTATGAACCAGAGTAAAGTTCCCCCAAACACCAAAGCGCTATGTTTCCCTCCTTCACTTACTGTAGCAAGAATGGGACATCTTGAGTCACCTCTTCTGTCAAAAACATCCAGCTTAGATGTGATGTTCATGCAAGAAAGGCATGGAATTGCAAAGCGGATTAGATGTCTATATTTAAAATGTTTAAGTGATGGGATCAAAGAGGAAACAGGACAACAGCAGCCTATCTGTGTTTACTTCATATGATGTTGAGTGCTTTTAGCGTTCTACAGCTCTGTGTCTAGGCTGAAGGTCTTATTGATTATTTATTTTATATTTTCCTAGTCTAACACGTTTCAGGGAAATACCCCCACTCCAATAATCAATTCCTCCTTGTGCAAAAAAAGGTGCATGGTAATTTTTATTTTTAAGCGCTAAGTGCTAAGTGCAAAATATTGTTGAAGCATTTTCTGATACATTGATTGGATTTGCTCCCATGAATTCAAGAAGACGATCAGAATAGACATTAATTGGTTCAGAGCATTTGAGTAACAAGAAGGGACAGGAGATAATTAATTTGCCTGCGAAGAAGAATTGATCGGAAGATGATCACATAAAATGAATGTCTTTATGCTAGCCGTTGTCAAGGAACTGAGAGCTTCGCTACTCTGGAATCTGGTAACATTAAATAGGATTGAACTCTGCATTAATCTGAAATGTCAAGCCAACCACGTTTACGTTGACTAAATATATGAGTATTCCACAAAACTAACAGCGCTGACCTCATGTTGGGGTGGGGAAAATTGGGCTCAATAAAGAGCCATCAAGGTAGAGGTCCTTTGGAATAAGCCAGCACTCGACAGTCATTTTAAGATACAGAAATGGAAGGAGACCGAATTAAAGCAGCCAAGGACAGGTGTATTTACCTGAAGATTGGCATAGCCCGAAATTGACTTCAGATTAGACAAATTATTAGACTAGTGGACCAGACCTATTTTTATATACTGTAAGCATACTGTTCTGATATATTATATCTGTGCACTTATCTGAATGTGCTGTGCTGCTCATATACAGTATGCTTTGATCACTGAGTTTGATTCATAGGCCTATGAATGCACCAGAGCTGTGCCCAGCCATCTTAAATTTCAACTGTCATAAATTACTGTACTGAGATATGTCTGGCATAGCTTTTTCTATCTACCGCTCAGTCTGCTCTTTAAAGAACAAGTGTCAGGAATGCAAAGCCGCACTCTATTGATGTCGATAGCTCGGCCATTGGTATAATAAGGACATATCCATAAATGGTAGATAAAAAAAAGTAAACGTGTCTATTGGCTGTCTATGAACTCTGTTTTCATTGCAATGCTAGGCTATGCCATTGGCTGGATCTTTTATGTCCATTATGGTACATGGGGCTGATGCTCGCCTCATATGAATGGAGCAGAGAGCATAACAACAGCCTAATGCAAAATTCATATTTTATGGGAATTGTTTCTAGCATTACTTACTGGCACCAGCTCTGTAGCACTTATCTAGTCCATATTGAGTGGTGTCGAATGCAAAAGTAAGCTACTTTTGCTCTATATCAATCAATTTGTTTTAGTCCCAGCATAGTTATTTAAATGATTTCATTAGATAATCAATCATAATAAATACAGTAATTAAAAAAGCCTTACTTCTAAAACATTAGGATGATAGCTGCTGTATTTCAGTTTTAAATGATTACGAGTCAAAATTTCAATATTGAATTTAATAGGCTATTAGGTTAAGCAAGTGTGGTAATTTCCTTGGCATAATACCATATTGCATATTGCAATGCACCACTGTAGATGGAACACAGAAAACACATAAGCACCACCCACACAATTAGTGAGAGGAGAAGTTGGAGGTGTTAGGGCATGGCCTACACGGCCATTAGTTTGGGAGGTACTGGCTGTGTCCATTTTGTTTGTCATTGTAGTCGGCAGTGTTTACAGTTGCACTATACTGGCATGAGGAGGGGGTGCAGAATGCCACAGGCCCTCCTGTGTTTTGTCATAGAATTGGATTGACATTTAGACGTTTGCTGATAATTTCACTGCGGTTCCGAAATGGCGTCTGGCTGATATTTGAACTGAACTCTGTTTGACATTTTATTCGTATGTGTCATTTTGGTTATTGTACTTGGATTCACCTTTTAAGGGATGTCATCTTAGAATTTGAGATTTAAACCAATTAAATAGTTTAGCTGTGAGTTTCCATTGCTCTCCGCCTCTCCCTAATGGCAGATACTCTTACCGTGTATTTGCCATGTCCTCTTTCGGACTGTGTGGATTAAAATTCCGATTAAAGCTTTGTTGGAAACGGAGAGGACAGGAAAAACAGAATTTGCAGGCCTTTTTATTACGTTATAAGTTATTTGCATTATAATTAAATTTCCTGGCTCTGGGGTTTTCTGTGAAAAAGCCTTGTCCTTGGTCGTCCCTTCATTCTGCCTCGTTTACTCGGTTCCATTCTGGTTAGAGATCGTCGATGCTCGTCTATCAAGTGATCCTCAACTTTGAGCACCTCATATTACTTACAACAGGCATTGTTTGGCATATGCCAGCAGTATAGCCTTCTTGTCAGGCTGCCCAGGAGTGACTTTCCAGCCTCTTCACTGAAATGGGAGCTAATTGGGCCGGCCTTCTACTGGTGGAGTGCTGTTGGAGGACACAAGGCTCTCACTGGCGAGGAAATTGCTCATTGCAATCAAAAGAAAATTGTAGAGCACTGTGTTGAGACATCACAGCAGACGTACAAGAACGTTGGCATCTGACAAGCACTTTACACTGCGCTACATTGTGTTGAGAATAAAGGTTATGTGTTGGTGTTGATGCTCATCGCAACCACATTGATATTATTTAATGTGATGAGTTGTAATACAGTAGTTAAGCACACCTATATACACCTATATATACTGTATATATATA
>JAODUH010000009.1:2599292-2659042 GCA_027564835.1 Typhlichthys subterraneus | reverse complement strand
ATATATTTATATAATATTTATATATATAACTATTATATATATATATATAGATATATATTTATATAATATTTATATAATACTTATATAATAGTTATAAAAATATGGAAATCTGTGCAGTTTTTAAATGTGACAGGAGCATATACCATCATTGAACATATTTAAAAGAAAATGAGGATTGTGCAAAGGGTAGTTCCCCTTAATTAAAGATAATCATTAGTCAGACTAATTTGTGAATAATAGCAATCTGCCACAGTTACAGCTCCCGTTCTGTTGGTTTAATAACAAAAAAACTAACAAAAAGAGGGCAGTGTGTTTTGTAATGCATACGTGATGCCCGCTTTACAAAAATCCCCACTGGTAATTTAGAAAGTAAAGAATGAAATGCAGGAGCATGGGGATATGAAGCAGCACAAGGGCTTCACACACGTTGTTGTTATGGCAGTTCATTTTTGAATTGATATCAGCTCAACAAAAGAAGACGTATCTCTGTTGCCTTTTGTAACCCTGTCACAGATGAGCATAGCTAATACCGTAGTTTGGACTAGTAGATGCAACAAAGCGCATGATTGAGCTTGTCATATTTAACAACGTATGTCAATATATTGACAGTCAAATGAGATTAAATGGGAATGATGAATGAGACAGCTCTGTACCACTCTGGAAGGTGTGTGTGTTTTTTTTGTAGACAGTGATTAACTAGATCCAGTGTAAGCACAAATAAATCTACCAGGGCTTTTCCTCCAATGTACAATTTCATCGAAGGACTGTTTCGATGGAGACCGCTAACAGGCATTCAGGTGATTGCCGCCTCTGCTGGGTTTCCCGCACTGAGCATAATGTCCCGGTGAATGAAGAAACCAGCGGGAGCAGCTATTTGTGTTTGTTAAAGCGATCGGCTGTAACCGCTACCTTTTGTCCCAGGGGTGGCGTCCTTCCTCTGCGGCGTGATGGGCATCTGGTCCTCCAAAGGCCCGGACCTCAGCAACTGCACCTCCCACTGGGTCACCCAAGTGGCACAAAAGGTAACACCCACCGCCGTGGGAGAGGAAAGCTCCGTGTACACTATACAGCTGAGGGATTAAAGGAGGTGCCAGCGATGGTGGGGAATGCTCGTTAATATCTCATCAAAATACAACTTCTCCCTTCGCTGCTATAGGGTGCTCTCTCAAAAGCTCCCCCCCCCACACACACACACATTGGACACGAGTTGCCAAGGCTGGGATAGTGTTGTGCTTTGTGTTTTCCCATTTACATAGCCAGATAGCGTTAGGAGACTTTTGCAGCATTTGACAAGAAGTGTATTGACTTACACTCGCTGACTTTACCTTTAAAGGGATCGTTTGTCCTTCCTGCTAACCCATATTGCTCCACAGAGGTGCTTTATGTTTCCACGTTAAGCATGTGTCTCACACACCTGGCGCGATCGTATTCCCTGCTCAATACCTTTTTGTTTGCATGTACTGCGACCACAATGCTAACAGCGCTAACAGGGGAACGCAATTGATCACGCTGGGTACGCACTGCTATACATTACACCTACGCTTGTCCCTAACGTGCGCTTCAGATCCGGAGCGGCGAAAACGCCGCCAACCTAGCCAACGAGTTGGCGCGCCACACGCAGGGCCCGGTGTTCGCCGGCGACGTCAGCTCCTCGGTGCGACTCATGGAGCAGCTGGTGGACATCCTGGATGCCCAGCTGCAGGAGCTCAAGCCCAACGAGAAGGACTCGGCCGGCCGCAGCTTCAACAAGGTACAGCTCTTTACCCCACACCTCCCACCAGAGATACCTTTACTGGGACACACACACACACACACACACACACACACACACACAACCGCAGACCTGGGTGAGAGGTCTAGCCCTGAGGGGGTCTCATTCCAGCACGGCTCTCTGGTAATTACTGGCTTTGGCAACACAGCCTCACCTGCCAGTTCCAGCTTATAGGCACTAATGGCCATGATCCCATCACCCCCCCCCCCCCAACTTTCTCTACACCACCACAACCACAACCGCCACATATACAAAGAATAATTCCCCAGGCCCGAAAAGCACCAAGCTGCCCTACATGCATGTCGGCAGTGAAAAGAGCAGATCTGACTGAGCCACACCTACATTGCTCTGCCTGTCGACGGGCTTGACGTGAGAGTGACAGGTTTAAAAAAGGACTTTGTTATTCAGACTATGCAGACAGCCGTTTACATGTAAATAAGGTGATTTGCACCAGACGCCTGTCGCGTTTTTTTTCTCCCCCTCATGTTTAGACAGCTAGCAGCCACATTGTGTTTGTTTATAGACGAGTGCTAATGGCCCGCAACAAAACAAAACAAAAATAGATGCTAATAGCTAACGCCCAAAACATAATTTCTATCACTTTTTTTTCAATTTTTGTATTTTATTCTATAATTTGTCCGCAAAACGCATCCGCGTGTTGCATTCCTGTTACCGTTGATGGTACCAAAAACTATTCTTTAACACGGCAGTGTGTAGCGTTGGCACAAGAAGTCCCATGTGCATTCGGTACAAATTAGCTCATCCAGCATTGTTTAGCGTCTCAATGTGTTTCTAAAGCATCACTAATACACAGCACAGAAATCGACTCTCAGCACTTTTCCTTCACAGCTCCGTGCGTCCCTCTGCGCTAACCCTCGCCGCTGTCTAATCCATGTTCATATATAGAATGTAAATACGATTTAGCTAGCGCGCTTATAGCAGCAGCATTATGCTAAGGTCATATATCCCGGAGCCAATGCTAGCTGCTGCCTCTTCTCTTATTAATTCCTCCGATTTGCGGTGAGTGGAGTGATTTAATGGTCCCTATTTATTTAACCATGCAGCCTCTTTCCTCCTCTCCTCTTTTCCTACCTAACTGGTGTCTGTCTGTCCCTTGGTGTTTTCTTTCTGCGGCGCAGCTTCAAAAGCGAGAGAAGACTTGCAGGGCGTATATGAAGGTACTCCTATAATACTGGTTTCGCCCAGCATCTTTGTACCCACCGTTTCCCACTGCTTTCGCTTGCAGCATGCTGTCTGTCTGTCTCAGTGTGTGTGTGTGTGTGTGTGTGTGTGTGTCCATTTGCCTTGTTCTGTGCCTGGTGGCCTACTTGTCTAGAAATGGCTGGCTTCCTCATTTGACTCCCTCTGCCTGTGGTGTTTTTCAACCTGCCATTCTCTTCCACCTTTTGGGCTGGCAGCCATCCCCCCCCCCCCACACACACACACACACACCCCTTCCTCCTCTCCACAAGCATCTGTCCAACTGCCTCAGTCCCCCCCGTACATTTCATACATCTCTCCTACAAGATACGTTCGCTCTCTCTCCACGTCTGTCTCTCTCTCTGTCTCTCTCTCTCTCTCTGTCGCCCTGCTTTTCCTCCTCCCCCTCTTCCCATCACTCCTTCACAGTCTCCTGTCTTTCTCTTGTGCGTGGTGTGAGTAATTGCCTTCCTACGGTCATAATTGCACCTCTGTGTCAGCCAGAAGTGTGATCAAAGTGTCACTCTGCTCGCTTTTACTTATATTTTACAATTTCCAGTCCCCATATTGTTCCTCAGCAAATGAAAAAAAACACTCTTTTGTTGTGTTATATTGTGGTACACATTGTGATTATAATTTATTTTCTTTTAAAAATGCGAGGGATTTAGTTTGTTTCATTTCATTGCTTTATTGTGTTTGTGTTCCAATAAGGCTTTTAGTCTTTTCCTCTGATATTTGCTTGGCGTGGTTTGTTACTGTGAGCTGTTAGAAAGGAACAACAAACAAGAGAACACAGTGCCTCTGGATGCCATGAATGCCGTGCATCAGACACATATTCGTGTCCTGGTGGAGACGGAGTTGAGCCTGGTGTGACTGACGCCTTGTTTTCCTGGGAGAAACGGTTGATGCGGTTGCCTCAGTCGGTTGAGAGACCGCCTTCCCTTCTGCGTCGCCATCCGTCACCCGCACCTCCCGGTGCGGGCCGCCCGTTGAGCTCCCGCCACAGCCCTCGCCACACCACACATTCCTCCGAGCCCCGAGAGCGCCGCTGGCAACACCCCCTTTTGATTTGTCGAGTGGTGTGACCTCAACCCGGCCAGAGAATTAAAGTGGATTTCAATCAGAACACAGGTTCATTTTCTGCCATGCAAATTATGGACAGGGAGCTTTTATTTTTTTCTTCTTCTCCCTTTTGGATTCTGTGCTCCCTCCAGGGGAGGAGGGGGCCGAGGTGGGTGGGGGTTGAGACTATTTAATGTGTCTGGGCTGTAATGGCTGTGGCCCTGTAATCACTACTACTCTGGCGCTTGCTCACCCTTTCTCTCTCTCTCTCTTTCTCTCTCTCTCTCTCTCTCTCTCTCTCTCTCCCACAGCCAACCCCCTATACACACACACACACACACACATCTACTCCTGTCATAGTCGCAGATTGCAAGCTCCCCCATGCCGGCAGAGTCAGGGCGATTCAAGAGATTCAATTTCTTCACTTTCTCTGCCCCGGCCTGGGTTCTAAAGACACCCTGGGAAACATATGTCTTAATCATCATCTCTGTGGCTAATGTGAGCACAGTGGTTAAATGTTGTGGTTAATCATAGATTTAGGTTGAGCCCTCTTTTTCTCATTAATCCAGGCAAAGGGATAATTCAGGATATGGTCAATTAGTGTTTTGGATAATCACAGCTGTGACTAATTAGTACAGTGTGCAGGGACTTGTTGTGGTTAATTGCCAGTGTTGTGGAAGGCCTCGCTGCAGTTAATGGCACCTTTTGTTTAAATCATCGCCGGGATCCATCACGCGGTCATCTGACATTTGATATCGTTTTACAGCCGACCTTATTTTAGCAAGCCGGTTTGACAGAAGCCGTGAACCCACCCTCCCAGGGTCAGAGGATACGCTTGTTTTATCAGCATGCGTTACATTGCTTATGTGGGGTTTTGTGATGGAATGTTTTACTTACAGCTTATCAGAGACCAGGAAATGAAAGGATTGCCATTGAAAACAAGTAGAATTATCTCCATCTTGACTTGGACTGCCACTCAGACAAGAAGTCCATTAAATGGTCTCCACCGTCTTCTCTTCAGTACATTTGTATTTCAGAGCCATTATGGCACGTCAATTGTTAAAAGACACAATTGTTCTCGGGAGAAATAGCTACTCTAAGAACACGAGCTGATTACAGCAATGGAGAGAATGGTTCCATTCAGCGATAAACAACGTTTTTTGAAATGATCACATATACATTGTTGCTTTGTTTAAAAAAATAAAAGAAGTGGGTGCAAATTGGGAGGAACAAAAACCTAAAGATGTGTTCTCTAACCAAAATATAAAGTAATATATTCCACTATTTTATCACCATTGTTTTAAATGCTGGTCTTTTGTGTTTGAATATTTGTTCATGTTTTATTATTTATTATTGTTGCTGTTGGTCTTTCCATGGATATGATGTGCTGTCCTTTCCCTTCTGTATAGCAATGCAGAAGTTGATGGAGGTAAACGTTGTACTTGTCTCCATGGATACAGGCAATTGTTGACACCGTTGACAACCTGCTGAGGCCGGAAGCCTTGAAGTCCTGGGAAGACATGAATTCCACAGAACAAACGCATGCCGCCACAATGTTATTGGATACCCTGGAGGAAGGGGCGTTTGTCCTCGCAGACAACCTGATCGAGCCAGCTGTAGTCAAAGTGCCTGCAGAGAATATCAGTAAGTTCCCCTTGAATCAAATGCAGTCGCAGAGACACCCCCACACACTATCGACAGCTGAATATTTTTCCCCTTCCGGGTTATCTGTTATGTATCTGCGAAATGGCTTCAAACTGAGTGGTAAAATTGCCTCTTTTACATGCTGTGGCTATGTCAGAAGGACTGTTAACATTGAAAACCATTGGAGTCTACTGTGAGAAGCCCCCTAGGCCGCAATGGGTTCATTCATTCTAGAAGCTAATAGAGAATATGGGCAGCTGTTCCTTAGGAAGAGTGAAAATTTTGCTAAAATGTTGCTTAGTACACAGTGCACTGCAGGGCAAAAGATAAATATATAAAAAAAACAAAATAGGGCAGAAGATAAATATATTATAAACCTTAAAACGATAAAGAAGCTGTTTTTTTTATTGACTAATTAATTCAAACAAATTAAAAAATTATTATTCTCAAACATTCCATCTATACAACCCTGCTTTGAACGCACTGCAGTAGGAGATTTGAAGCCAGCTAATACATGGAGAGTTTATGTGATCTCATTAATTTAACCCAGCTTTGCCATATTTCTACACATGGCTTTTTGTTGCTACGGTTATGTAGTCTGCCCCTGCCCTTCAGTCTTATACTCCATTGATTTCTAATCTATTTCTTGCATAGTAGAGTATCCTGATTGAATATGTAGGGCGAGATGAACTGTTCAGACCTCATGGGGAAAACAAAGGAAGCTGTTGAATAATATTGTTCCATTTACACAGCACTATTGCTCCTCTCCAAGCCTTTCCCATGAAATGCTAGTTAGCTGAGATGATATGGACACGCTCTTCTCTCTCTACCAAAGCACTGATTAATACGTCATGTAATATGCAACACACAGGTTAGTAAATCACAGGGGCTTTTGTATGGATCAGATGTCAGTGATCATAGCGAAATACAGCTAGTCCCCATTCATTCAAATCCCAGAGAACAAGCCTGGCCCAAATCCTCTAGACGAGTTGGAAGAAAAAAAGAGAAAAGATGGCTCCTTGCTGTTAATTAACATACTTTGCTGTAGCTAGCTCGAACGGCACCTCGGGCGACGTCAAGGGCAAGACGAGAGGAAGATGGGGGGGTGGGGGGGTAGAGAGAGAGAGAGGGTGAAGAGACAGACTAGAAGGAGTGGAGTGTTTCATAATAGACAGAATGGGAGTGCGGTCGGAGAACAATTCCTCATCTCCGTCTGTCACAAGCCATCTAGCTGAGGAAGAGAGGCGGGCTCTGACTGATGTGTGTGTCCTCCTGACCCCTCAGTCATTTCACACATCAAAGAGAGAACCACCCGGAAGCTGGAACGCCAGGAGAGGGAGGTGCTGCGGGAATTCTGAGGGTTTTCGGAGAGATTTGCTTGTCGTGCTCAGTTATCTGAAGGGGAAAGAAGTAAAGGGGAAAAAAAGAAATAATAATATTTTTGATCCTATGAGTATTTGACATTTATGCTACAGAAAGATTCTCTAGCTTGCGCTGTGCCATTCTCCCGATATCCCGTTTTATTCGTCTTTTCACAAAATAAGTAGCCAAGAGCTTAGTGTTTTTTACGCAGTGTAAGTCAATACTGCTATTTATTTTGCAGTGATTGTGTGTATTCTGTGGCTGGAACACTCATTTCTCTACAGTAGATCTTAGGGCACCTTTTGTGACATTTCTGTTTGAGGAGATATTAAACATTCTATATTACTCTTCATGTTTGACCTATGAGTAATGTGCCTTCTCTCTCCCCCTCGCTTACCTTTGTCCTAGTGCTGGATGTGTATGTGTTAAGTACCGACGGTCAGGTGCAAGACTTCAGATTTCCTCAAACAAGCAAAGGTGGAGCATCCATTCAGCTCTCCTCAAACACCGTCAAAGTCAACAGCAAAAACGGTGAGTCACTGAAATAAAATCAATTTTATATGGTTACTGTACTTCCAAATGTCTGTTCACAGAGAATATTAATCTTTATAAATAAGGGCCCAATCTGTATACTTGAATACTTTTATTGTTTGCAGGTGTGGCAAAGCTGGTCTTTGTTCTGTACAAGCACCTGGGCCAGTTCCTAAGCACTGAGAATGCTACGTTAAGGGGCTTTGGAGAGCACAGCCGACAGAACCATTCCCTCACTGTCAACTCTTACATCTTGTCTGCCTCCATCACCAAGGAATCCAGCCGTGTGTTCGTAGCCGAGCCCGTGATCTTCACATTGGAGCACTTGGATGTAAGCGTCTCCTGAAGTGTTCTAGTCAGAATACATTGTGCAGTATGTTCAGCTCAAAGCCAGTGCTTTAGTATTCTGCATTGCGCTGCTGTTAGCGAAAAGTGTTAATTTAGTCAAGAGACAAAGCCCTCATTAGGCCATTGTGTAAAAGAAGGACAATTAGTTATATTTTTTTAGCCTTTCACTCTGTGTTCCGAAATTACTATAACAGCCACTCAGCCACAGCAGAGCAATTAGTGATGAATAGAGAAATATTCAAGCAAATGAGTGCTGATAATTTTTGGTTCAATCTTGTTTTAATTTCTGATTTTAAAGTTGGTCTCTGTGCTTTTCATTTGTAGAAGGAACACTACTACAATCCCAACTGCTCCTTCTGGAATTACTCAGAGAGGAGCATGATGGGATACTGGTCAACTCAGGGCTGTAAACTGCTGGACACCAACAAGAGCCACACCACCTGCTCCTGTAGTCACCTGACCAACTTCGCCATCCTCATGGCCCATCGGGGAAATGTGGTAAGAGGGAGAATAGCCAAAGATAACTATGCATAAATAAGCAGGCTAAAATAAGATAGGCTTAATCACTGGTTTGTTATGTGCCAACGTATAGCTTGTGGAAAAACTCTGGCAAAGGAATTTCTGACCAAAACACAGAATAAAACCAGTGATGCAAAAACACACACTGTTCATGGGGCAATCCTTCATCTCTCAATGTGGATGGTGGCTTGTCATTGTAACAGCCCATAAGGTAGTTCCATCTCACTGGTGTGCGTGTGTGTGTGTGTGTGTGTGTAATTACTGAGAGAAAGAAATGGCATTGAAGCCTAAGGGATAGAGAAGTGAATTGCTGTGGAACTAAGTGACGAATGAGGAGGAGAAACAGAGGCAGGCTGTCACTTTCTTGGCTAATAGTTGGTAAGAAATTGAGAGCTAAGACAGTAAGTAGTATACCATTATACAGCATAAATTATATTTTACCTATGGTCTGTGCTAACACATTCCCATGCAGATGTGTGGAATGTTTCTAGCATTTCCTTAGCCTTAATTTGCATTTCTGCTTGACTTGATTTGACTGGAGTCGAATCCATTCACTGGAGAAATGCAATTACAATCCAATTACACGATAAATATCACGTGCTATGGCAATCTAGCCGGTAATAAATATGCAGGATAGGTTTGTGGTTCATATAATGATATAGGCCTGCTTGGGAACTGTGTCCCTGTCATCTGTCTTAACCTCAACCTTAACCACAAGTTGAAAGCGGAGCCCTCAGGGAAAGATTAGCCCTGTAGCGATCCGCCGCCTCCCCCCCCCTTCCCACGCCACCCCTGCAACAGCTCCCACCCTCAATGAAATTACAAATATCACAGAGAGACTCGACTCACTTGCAGGCCACTGCAGCCTGGGTGATGGTTTGTTCAGGTCACTGTACGTGCCTGGTGCCCATATTGAAATGTGTTCAGGTTCACAGCGTTTGACACACACACACACGCACACGCACACGCACACACACACACACACAGCCCTTGATGGTGAGAACCCACAAGTGGTAGTAAACGTCATGCAGGCTGCAGGTCTCTGTGACGGTTTACTAATGGCTTAACATGCCGCAACATGGCCCATACAAGGTGATGTAAGCATGTTCACACTGTGTGTTAGATGTCATCAGCCATGAAGCTGTTACGACCGAGATGGGAAGCTCTGTTTTATTTTCACTGTTCTTCTTCACTCCTAATGTTCTGAACTAGTGTTCTACAACTCACTGTTCTTCTACTACCATTCTACTACTATTTGTAGTAGAACGCTGTAGTTAATATGACGCCAAATGTTAGCCGCTGTGATATAGGGCCTACATAATTTGTATTGAAATGATGAACACCTTGATAAAGACGAGGGTCTCAAGGTCCCCTTATTTAAAAGTGACTTTAATAATCAGGTCATTGTGAGTAAACTCTCTCTCTGTCACGGGTATCTTTTCTTTCTCTCTCTCTCTCTCTCCTCTACATTATAATAAACATACTATATTACTTAATCTCTGACCTTTTGAGTAATGTGCCTTCACACTCTCTCTCTCTCTCTAGGCGGAGGGAAGTGTGCACGAGCTTCTTCTGACAGTGATCACCAGGATGGGCATCGCTGTGTCTCTGGTGTGCCTGGCCATCAGCCTCTTCACCTTCTGCTTCTTCAGAGGTCTGCAGAGCGACCGCAACACCATCCACAAGAACCTGTGCCTCAACCTCTTCATTGGCGAGCTGGTGTTTCTCCTGGGAATCAACATGACCGAGCCCAAGGTGCTACCGCAGGAGAAGTTTTATTAATGTATTGTACTGGGAATGTACTGGGAATTTGTTATGGTATGTTATACACACCTGTGATGTTGGTGTGTTAATAACAGCTTTCATGACAATCCATTCTTTACCTGTTGCATATTATGTACTCTCAGAATTATTCTGCCTGCTGTGTATTTTCACTTTGCCAAACAGCAACTTTATGCCTACCAAGCAAGCATTAATGGATTTTATGATAGTTTTGAAGTTCAAAATCTTAAACGAACGGTCCTAAATTTGTTATGATAGTGTGCACTGGCGCTTAAGGTATGTTGTGGATTAAGTTCATCTGCTTTTGGAGTAAGTACAAGTTTGGCCTAGTTTCTAATTATATGAAAGTTGAAAATAGCAGAAAAGCATCCCTTTTAAAAGGAAGGCCATAATTGGGTCGTTGGTTAGTTTGTTCGACTCCCAAACAAAAGGTTCTTTGTTTGGCTGACCTACCTGTTAGCATCCCTGAGCAAAATATCTAGCCCTATCTGCTCCTTAATACTGTAACAGTACTCACTCCAAGTCCCTCTGGATAAACATGTTTTGTAGCAATACAGGGGTCACATCCCGATGACCTCATCCCCATGAAAACAAATCCTGATTTCTTGTGTCCCTCTTCCATCAGCTGGTTTGTTCCGTCATCGCCGGCGTCCTCCACTTCTGCTTCTTGGCAGCGTTTGCCTGGATGTGTCTGGAGGGCGTGCAGCTGTACCTCATGCTGGTTGAGGTGTTCGAGAGCGAGTTCTCGCGCAGGAAGTACTACTACGTCTCTGGGTATCTCTTCCCGGCGGCGGTGGTGGGAATCTCAGCGGCCATCGACTACCGCAGCTATGGAACCCAGCGGGCGTAAGAGTGACATCTTTTGTGTATGGTGGTGGAGGGGGGGGGGGGGGGGGGGGGGGGGGGGGGGGGGGGGGGGTCACCCCCCCCCCCCCCCCCCCCCCCCCCCCCCCCCCCCCCCCCCCCCCCCCCCCCCGGAGCACAAGCATTAGCCCTCTTCCCTGGTCCCCTGTAGCTCATGCGATCATCCGTGGATGTGCTAGGGAGTGTAATACCACGCAGAACAGTGAGCATCTACACCTGGGCTAATTCACACCCCGTCACGGCTTAATGAAGACGCTATGTGCACAGCCGTGACATATTACACGTACATTACCTCTCTGGCTAGTTGCCTCAACCTTGTGCTGATTATTTTTGTTTGTTTGTTTTATTCTTTGCGTCATTTGAAACTGCTACTACTTACGTATAATATTGGACCAAGCAATGGCCCATATGCTGCGTAAGCTGTGTGTGCGTTGTTTAAATTGATTGGATTGAACACTGGAGTAAGCGTTTCTCTTGTAAATGTAAACAGCAAATTTTGCGGCAGCGCTCGCTTCATTCCCGTTTCCCAGCAGTAGGCTCAGAAGTGGAACGTTGTTTACTGTTCAAAAGGTACAGCTCTCATTTGTAGACATTTGCAGACTGTGAAGTCACTGGTCCAGCAACCGCTTGTTTTTGGGCTGCAGCTTGTCATGGCACGCGGCCAGGGCGAACCGTGGAGGAGCCACTGTTCTGTTGCTGCAGACCATCATCCGTCTAGCGGAGCGGCCCTCTGATCGATGAGATGCAGCCAGGTTCTTGGCAAAGGGATGATTCAATAAACAGGATATCTCTGTGTTGTGCCTCCGTAGATGCTGGCTAAGGGTTGATAACCACTTCATCTGGAGCTTTATCGGACCTGTGACATTCATAATCATGGTAAGCTGTGCGTGTGTGTGCTTGTGTGTAAAATTGTGCCTTATGATCCCAGGCCTTGAAAAAAAGTTGTCAGACGTACGTTTTGGCAGTTTCGGCGTGAAAAAAAACTTTTCTACAGCTGTTGTAGATGTTTTTCTCCGTCTCTCTGGAATGGTAGGCTTTTAGCTCTGCTTTTCCCTGATCAATTTGCATGAAAGTAAAGTGGTCCCATTATGGCTGACATCAGGACATCAGTGCCCATTCAGCTGTGAAATCCTCAGAAATCAGAACCGGTGAGCGGCAACAACTTATGGCTGTTTGGGCCGGTGTGGTGCATCGACGCAGCACTCCCCCGCATGCAATCAGTGGGGAGAAATTGTCTCAGGCGTGAAGGTCATTTCCTCAGTAAGAAAACAAGGCATTTGAGGGGGGGGGTGGGTTAGGAGGGAAGAGAGCACAATGGAACAAGGAGGGTAATGAGCGGGCGGGACAGACAGCCATTACTGGAGCTCTGGGGCTTGTCTGGAGAGCATCATGACATGTCCCCAGCCAATCGTAGCGCTCCGACGTCTCCATCTTCACCTTTTAATATTTGATGCGGCGCACTAGATGTTCTCACGCACGTGCGCGCACGCACAGACGCAGTTGCGTGGATTTATGTGCACTGGAAAAGGCAGCGAGCGCGCGCACACACTTCGCGCATGGACAAGCGTGCGTCCGCATCGGTGCATATGGTAACATATAAATCTGTCCGTAGCCTCTGTATACATGAGAAGCCCTGGAAAAATACTGTGTCGGCACTGATGGATTTAGCATTGTACTTGGCAGCAATGTGAGAGGCCACTTGGAGACTGGGCATGAACGCAGCTCACCTCAGCTCTCTGTCTGCCTGCCTGACCTGTTTGCCTGGCTGGCGGTCTGTCCCATCAGATCTGTGTCATCATCACTCGCGGCTGTGTTAAATGCATCTCCAGCCACACAAGGCATGCAGGCCTATATCGGCGCCTCTGGCTTGCAGACAAAATTAGGCGTTGCTTTTTCCGATGTGAACTAAAAACATCTCTTCATTTAGTCTTATTCATGCCTCTTTTGGGTTTCTTTTCTTTTCTCTGCTTTTTGCTCGCCATCTTTGTCCATTTAAGGAGCATTCATATTGGTTTAGTCTGAGTGTGTCTGTGTGGGAGTCAGAACAACAGTATGTTGTTTGTTATCCTGGGAGAACTATCTTAATCAAAATCTTTTTTTCCTTTTTTCTAATCACTACATTCCTCTCCTTGCTCCGCGACGGCTGGCTGATGTTTCAACATAAATGTGCCTGGGGCAGATTAGGCGTAGAGGCTTTTAATAACACAATAATAAGAGTATATATTTGTTTTTATTTATGTATTCCATTGGACATTTACTATTGTGTATTTCTGTGGTTTAATATGGCGGTGAGCCAACTTGAAATGCACCTTCCTCTCCTTTATCTGGATGGCAGCGAGCCTGTCATTCCGCAGGGAGAAACATCCTGAAAGCACCGAAAAACTATTCTTTTTTTTAGTTTTCATCCAGCTTTGAACAGCTCTAATATGTTTCCTGGCCCTCAGACAATCTCAGCTAAAACATGTCACCGTGATCTATCCTTTCCTCTGCGTGTTTCTCTGGACCTCTGCGAAATGTAGAGGCGGTACACGTTGCGTTAGATTTACATTCTCCATCGCCTTACTATGAGAAATGAGACTGCCTGTCAGCGTGAAGTGGGAAGAGAGACCTTCAAGGCAGTTTATCTTAAAGGCCAAAGCTGTGCGAGGCAGACCACACCGTTAACCTCACCTTGTTATTTTTTATTTCCCCCCCCCCTCCCCTCTCTCTTGGAAAGCATTTGTACTTTATGATCTGCGCTGAGGCATTAAAGCAACATATCCTTCTTAGTAAAGGTATTCCGGCATTGACGGCTGCGTTTCAGCCAGAAACCCGCTATAGATTAAGCAATATTCGGCCACCACAGTGAGTCGATGTGGAAAGGGAAGCGTCGTATGTGTTGTAACTGGAATTGAATGCCCTTCTAAGTGCAGCCTCTTAACCCTGATATCCCTCTGTTTTGACAGCTCAATGTCATCTTCCTGGTGGTGACTATGTACAAGATGGTGAAGCACTCCACCTCCATGAAACCGGACTCATCCAGGCTGGGGGGGATCAGGTGAGGGGGGGGTTCGCGCTGCCAGATTGGGTGGCTGGCCGACGGAGGCTTGGTCTGACTTCTCCGGGGTCGGCTCTATGGGAAAAGAGGAAAAATAATACGCGCCATTACGGCTTCGTCGCCCCACATCTACAGTTTTGCATGTGTGCTTGACCTAGACATTTTCTTTTATTTGCTCGTCTCTGAAACAATCCTAGACCAATTCTTTTTCTTCCCCTCCTTTCAGACTTTATTTCTCTCCTCAGGTAGTGCCTTTTTAGTTCAATTTATGGGCGCAGAATTTGCACTATGCATTATATTGCCTTTTTTATTTCTCAGTAACTGTATCTCTGACCTTTTGTGTGTCGCCATGGTTTACAGGCTCTGCTAGAAGACATCTCATGCCACGGCACTGTAGATTTAAGGAGGACAAAGAACTTCTTTCCCTCAGCAATTCAAATTGCTCTGTAAAAGAATAGTCCCTCGCCATCCCTGTGCCTTAATAGCCACTCAAACAACATCATTTGAGGCAAACAAACTTGGAGTGAGATAATGGCAGGCTGTATGACTGTTAATTGTTTTGGTTTTTTTTGAGGGGGGGGGGTCAGCGTTTACCAAAAATAATACTTTTGCTACAGGAGTGTTAAGAAGCCAGGCACATCCCTGCATTCATAGATGAAAACTTTCTCAAGAAATATAAAACAATGGACAGGGGTCCACCTCAAATTGACCATATGTTTACTTGCATTGTCAGATGTGCTAATGTTTTAGTTTTAGTCGTCGTGCATACACATTGCAAAACAATACCCATACCAAACAAACAGCACAACATCCGCAACACAACATCAAAACTAATCAGTCACATCTCTCCCTGCAGACTGTTTCTCATTCTTTTGTGTCATTGTTTCCCGGTGTTCTTTCAAAAACGTCCAACAATGCTGTGTTGTTCAGCTGCAGTCTCTTCCTCTTTGTTTTCTACCCCCAGACTCTGTGTTTTCCTCACTGGTCTCCTGTGTATCAATAGCTACCAGCCGTCGTCATTGGAACTCACTGTTAAGCTATCTGATTTCCTCTAGGCTTTCCTGGAAACGGCATATGAGAACCTGCTGTGTTGGCAGTCTCTTGTTAGCCCACCCTAAGGAAGACCAATAATTTTTGACTCCGTGTCAAACACTGTATGCATATTCAGTCCAGGACGTAGTATCAGCATGCACTGTTTAGGCAATGAGATGAGAAGCAGGAGGACTTGGCACCGTGAGAGGTTAAAGAGCAGCATTGCTTATTGGTTGGTTATTGGTCTCTGTTGCAGGTCCTGGGTGCTGGGAGCATTTGCTCTACTTTGCCTGCTGGGGCTGACGTGGTCCTTCGGCTTGTTCTTCCTCAACGAGTCATCTATCGTCATGGCTTACCTCTTCACCATCTTCAACACTCTCCAGGGCATGTTCATATTCATCTTCCACTGCTTGCTCCAAAAGAAGGTAAATCCAAGTGAGATAATTGTAGCTCAGCTAATTTCCAACAAATGCCTGTAATGTAGCATAAAGGCAGCAGTTTGCCATTTGTTCACTTGTTACATGTAGTATTATTAATGTAATAATTATTTATTGCAATTTAAAATGTCATTGCGTGCATGTTCCCATTTATGTAGACTAGGGTTGAGAACCACCAGAGACCTTCCCGTTTGATATTCCAACAATATTTGGTTGCCGATCGGATATGATTTACTGTAGGAATCGCCATCCTTGAGGATGGGGATTTGGGACTAAAATGAATTTCCCCCCACAGACATAAAGCCTGATGCAAATCATTCATGACATTTGAGCTCATCCTGATTTTACTGTAAGCGCACCTTTTGTCAAACTTGTTGAAAACGGTTGTTTCTGTCGCGATACCGTGGCGAAAATATCACCCCGTGTCCTTACAGGTATGGCATTTGAACTGCCGTCTGCTCCATGGCATTTGACAAAGATCTGGGATTTGCATTGCTCTGGGGGGGACGGCTCTTTTCACTCCCTGTCTTTTTTGCTTAGCCTAGCCCTGATCTGGTGCCCCCTTCCGCAGGTCCGGAAAGAGTACAGCAAATGCTTCCGACAGTCCCAGTGCTGCGGAGCGCTGCCTCCCGAGGGCCCCCACAGTTCAGCCAAGGCTGCCACATCCCGCTCCACCGCCCGCTACTCCTCCGCAACACAGGTAAACGGCTGTTTAGACAGGCAGACAGAGAGACAGACAGACAGACCGACCAGGAGCAAAGGCCCTGCGCTAGAATTTCTTTCAATCCATCTTTTCAATGCGTACATTGTCACACAGTTCACGATGGTAATAAGATAGAAAAGAAGTACTATTAGGGGGGTAAGTATGCACTTATACTGTATTTTTAAAGGCATTATGAGGAGTTCTTCGCTATTTCCCTTCAGGGTCCATGATTTTGTGATACATCTATATATCAGACGTAAGGAAATGAAACATTTCATTATAAGGACTTAGAACCAGGTCAGGTTCTCTGCAAAATATGACAAATAGATTTACAGCACTGAGACAGAAGCGTTATTGTTATATTTCCTCATCGTTGTATATTACCTCGTTGCTGTGTCTAGAAAAAAACAAACTAAACTGGCGTGCATCTTAACTCTTCAATACAAACACTGCACACAGGAGATTCAAAGCAGCGTTTTGTATCCTGGCAATAGGGCAAATGGGAAAGTTTTAATAACACCGGGAAATGCCATCGCTTCCACAAAACTCCATGTAGTGCCTCTAAATATATAAAAGTATATTGAAAATAATCTATATTACTCCCCCCCGCCTCCCTCTCCCACCCCCAAACAAATATTGTTAAAAGGTCTGGCAACCCATCCGGGGGTTGCCAGACGTGCCCTTGCCTTTGTGTATCCTGTGTTAGTCCTAGTTTATGACGTACATTCTCCTCCAGCACTAACACACAGAGTTGTAATCAAGCAGAAGGTTCAAAACAAAGGTAGCCATCGATTGTCTGAACCCCCCCCCCCCCCCAGCCAATGAGCCCAGAGCGGGCCGATAAGGCTGACTAACCGTGGCACCATGTTGAGCGGTGATCAACGCTCGCTTCTGCTCTCTGCCGCACACAGAGCCGCATCAGGAGGATGTGGAACGACACGGTGAGGAAGCAGTCCGAGTCGTCCTTCATCTCGGGAGACATTAACAGCACGTCCACGCTCAACCAGGGTGAGCAGTCGTCTCCGCAGCGAGACCACGCGCACGCTGCGCTCTCTCTGCGTGCGCAACCGACCGGTGGCGGCGTAAGCTAAGGACACAGTTAGAAACAGGAATGCAAAAGTTATTGATGTTGCTCTCCGTTTGGATTTGAAGCGGCCGAAGCTAATCTGTTAAAGAATCTACGTGTTGGGATCAAGGCAGGCGGGGGGGGGGGGGGAGGAGAAAACATGTGCAGTGTTTAACCGGGCGTGTAAAGCCTTGCACGTGGAGCTGGGTTCAGCGCGGAATGACCCGGAGAAGGGGAGTAGCAGCCTCCTTGACTCATCCTCGCACCAGAGTGATTGTCAGGCTGACTGTGATGATGAGGGGGGAGGGGGGGGGGGGGGTGTCAGAGCTCTGGCTCCACAGATTGGGCTGTATAGCAGTATGAGGCAGGCCTGATGGGTTGAGCTGCCAAATGCTCTGCTTCTAAATCAGTGTTTCATTCACTTTTGACCTCCAAAAAGAAGTGCTTTATATCAACCCTACGTGTACTGATTTAAAACAGACCTTCTAGAACAACTTTTATAACAGACCATTTCTAAAACAAGCACTTTTTTATATAATATCATATAATACAATACAAATGCATTATGTATGCTGTATATACAATGTGTATATACATACATACATACAGTATCACATGTACTGTATGCCTTCTGAAAGATAATAATAATTAGCAATGATAATATAGCATAAACATTTGATACATATTGTATTTAATAACTTAATTAACTAAAAAACAACATTATTTTAAAAATGACATTGATACATCAACCTGCCATGAACAATATTGTATTATTCATGGCATGTTGCTTAGATGTGCGTTGTCTAGTGCCTTGACTGAATGAGTTTGTTTAGATGAATTCATGGTTAGCTTCATGTAAACAGTACAGCTCAGTAGCGCTATGATTTGGGCAACGCTTGTAGCAATAGTCTTGTTTGTCAGTTAGCTGACAAACAAAGCAGGCAGCTGTCTGCTTGGATATTTATCTTTAGTTAACGTCACCCTTGTTTTGTCCGTAATTGAAGGCAGACGCATGCTACGTTTATGATGTCTAATTATGGACAGCCAATGTAGTTCGCTGTTTACATCAAAAACCACGCAAAGTGACTCAACTTCTGTGCGAGTTCCTTTTTTTGTTTCCTTTCCTCATTCTCTCACTGTCTGTCTCTTCCTGTATTTTCAGGGATGACTGGCAACTACCTCCTAACTAACCCTCTCCTGCGTGCCCATGACTCTAACCCCTATAACAACCTCCTGGCGGAAACGGTGGTGTGCAACACCCCCTCTCCACCTGCTTTTCACTCCCCAGGTGCACACCTGCCTTCAGCTTCTCCTGTTCTTCAGTAGATGTGTTTTTGTTTTGCTATTTTGTGCAGGACTTGTAATGAAATCAACATCTCTCGAGTTTGCTCCAGCTCCTCTTTGAAAGTGCTCATAAAACCATGGCTGCAGATTCACCATTTTCTCCGCTTCATCTTCACCAACATTGGATTTTTGTTATTATCTATGCACGTTGCCACTTTGTAAACACCTAGAGATAAAGAGTCAGAGCAGTCAGTCCCTGTCTTATCTTGACATGCGTGCACCGCCCCAAAGGGAATCCCTCTGAAGCGGGCACAGACATCCATTTAGATATTTCCCCGGATATAGTTCTATATTACTGCTGTTGCGGGTAGTGACTTTGTGACAGGTTTTCCTCTGGATTGTGTTGGAGTTTAAACTGTTGGATTCATTTGAATCCTGTCAGTGTACACTGTGACCCAGTTACCCACTGTTAGAGTTAAAGGAGAATACCAGCAGTGAACAGGGATGGGGAAAAGGGGTGCGCGGGTGGGGGGAGATAAAAAAAAAAGAAAAAAACCCAGGCGAACATGACGCAATGCGGGCAGAACCGTGCCCCTCGGATACACAGTGGCACTGGATGATGAAAGAGAATGGGAGCGCTTCGGTGCGCGTGCACGTGTATGTGTGCTGGAGGAAGAATACGGTTAACAGAAAAAAAACACCATATAGAGCGATAACTGCTGCAGTCGGCAGTCTCTGGATTCGCCGCGTCTACAAGCGCACTAGCGGCAGAGCCAGCGCTAATAGGCTCCCCCTCCCCGCGTTAATGAGGCACGGACGGGACCAAAATGCCGGCTGGCTGACAATCAAATATGCGCGCTCTGACAATGGCCTCAGAAAACACCTCAAAGGAAGAATTCACCATGTTACACAAGTTTGACATTTAACAAAACCATTCTAACACAATTAGACGAAAGAGAGAGAGAGAGCATATTTTAGTTGAGTGACAGATAGATGGAAAAGATTGCTGTAATTTTAAAGAGGTAGTGTGCAAGATAGTGTCCTCATGCAATTTAATTTTCATTATCATTTTCAAACAAAGTGTCAGCTATCTCTTGTATAAACATGAGCGAATCCTGAGCAGAGCTATTTCCTCAAAATCAACATAAAAATCCGTCTGTTTGAGAAGGGTTTCACTGAATTCTAATCAAAGGCGCCTGAATTGGATATGTGCACACGCTCCAAGTAATGTGTATGCGTTACTGGGACCCATCTTAATTCTCTTGTTCTGGCTATTAAGAACACACTATACCGTTTTTTTAATTAATGGGTCACATCTTTTTGCACAGCACAAGGATTTTCTTCCCTGTAGAGACAGCCTGTGTCCTCTGCTAACTCCCCCCACAGGCACACTATTCAGCCTTGGGGAATTACAAGAGAGACAGTGGCTACATCAGCAGGGAGCACATTCTTAACTTGGGGTTAGCCAGAAATAGCCAGAAACGCACTCAGTATCTATCAGCGGGTAAAAGTAGGTTGTTGACAAACACTGGGCGTCTCGGGAGATTTCATAAACCATATGGCGTTAGGATATAAAGGCGTCGGCATAACACGCAAATGTCAAAACCTGTCGTGAGGATTAGCGGCTAGGTACGACGTACGCACTAAGGAGACTGTCGAGTTTTACAAGAGCTTGTTTCACATTTGGCCTGCTACAGTCATCATATTGGGCTCCCGCTAAAGCATGAGCAAGGCATCCATTATAAGCGTATTAATACGTAGTAATACTCTGCAGATGTTCGTTCGACGCAGTAAAACAAAATGGGAAAGGGTCCCCACTGGAATCATTCCAAGAGTGCAGCTGTCGTGGTGTCCAGTTAAATTCTGTTCACATCCCTGCACCCCCTAGCCTTCCCTCAGCAGACAATACCTGTCTACCTGCACATAAACAAAATGCTAATACAGAGTGGCACGCATTCGGAGACGTACTGTATATGTATTTTTTCTCCTCCCTATTCATCTTCCTCCCTATTCATCTTCCTTCTCTCGCTCTGTCTTTTTTTTAATGTCTTTGATGTTGTCGAACTCTTTCCTCATGATGCCGGTGTGCCATTCCAGAGGCACTGTGATCTCAGTCTCACACTATTCACACTAATTTATCTGAAACCTAAGATTCCAATCGCTCCTCCTGCACCAACTGCCTACCCCTCTTTCATCCATGTTCAGACTTTCATTTATTGGTTCGCACTTTAATCCAATGAAAAGCTCATATAAATCACATGAAACAGACTCATTTTTGTCCTGTGACTTGTGGTTAGTCATATCGCTTTCAAGGGGCTTTCAAAGAGATACAGTGTGAACACTCAAACCAATCAGATTGATAGATATTTAAGAAACCATTAAGTCGCTTTAAGAAAAGGACATGATTTTGTAAGGAGGTGAATTTACAGTAGAAATAAATACTGCTTGCTGCTTAACTCTTCCCACCTGCTAAGTCCAGGATTCAGCCGTCCTTCTTCCTCGAGAACACTAGTTTGCAATAATTCTGTAATATTTGTCCATAAACACGTTTGCCCAGTGTCAAATTTGATCTAAATCCTTGTTAAACGTAAATACATAATGTACAGTAACTTGGGCGTGCTGAATCCAGGCTGAATTTTAAAAGCTTCCACTTTTGTCTTATTTCACTGATTTTCTCGTTTCTGCTGCAGTTTAAAAAAAACGCATCTTTTTTTTTTTTTTTTTTTTTTGCACATCAGCCGTTCTTAGGCCGATAGCCTGAACAGACACACTTGATGTGAGTGATGGTGACCAAGTGAGTCATTGCACCCTGCCTGTCTGTAAGTGTGGGGGGTGGTGTCACAGTGCAGGCGCCGTCTGTCTATACAATATTCTTTTTGTCTTGCCTCCTTTTAATGGGTAGAATGCTTTGCCCGTTGTCGCTTTAATAACTCATGCAAGCTTGTTTTCTGTTCTTTCCCCCACCTGTGGGCTCTCGTCTGGTCTGTACATGTTGTCTGCTGCCCTGTTTACTAGCTACCTGTCACGTCTGGTGCTGTGTGTTCTTTTTCTGTTGTCATGTGTCCAATATTGTTCAGGATAATCTCTACTTGGGCACTGAACATAATATAAGTGTGGCGATAATTGGAATATAAATATACTGTACGTAAAAATTGTACAATTGTATTTATAATATGCTCCGGTCTCACTTCCTATTGGACATGCAAATCCACGTGTGTGCCTGAGCCAATGGGTAAGGGCCGTGCTGCACACGCAACAAAACATTACTCCCCCTGTATAATTAATAAAATAACACGAGAGAGAGCACAAGGGCGTCTTGTCCTGGGCAGTATCAAGCATCATGTAACCATATATGTATGTGTATGTATTCCAGATATTATCAGTATTCTTCTTCCATAAACATGCCAAAGAAAGGCCGTGGTCACCCTGTGCCTCTGTGGCTCTCGTTGCAGGGCAGCAGTCTCTGACCAACAGCAGGGACATCAGCGCCATGGACACCCTCCCCCTCAACGGCAGCTTCAACAACAGCTACTCACTGCGGGACGCTGACTACGAGGAGGTGGGCGTGGCCGAGCTGGGGGGCCTCAGCTTGGACGACGTGGCCTTCGAGAAGATGATCATCTCGGAGCTGGTGCACAACAACCTGAGGCCCCGCGGGGCCCCCCGGGGCCCCCCCGCCCCACAAGGGGAGCGGGACAGAGCCGCGCCTCCCCACCAGAGCCACCGGGGGGCTGCGGTGGGCCGTGGCTGCCAGGACGACGCCCCTGCGGTGGACCACACCCCTGCTTCCTCCCCCCCCCAGCGAGGAGGAGGAGGAGGCGGAGGATGTCACGCCACCCTGGAGCTGCTCTTGCACCCCCACCACAAGGAGGCGCTGGAGGCCCCCCTGCTCCCTCAGAGGACTCACTCATTGCTGTACAGCGCCCACAAGGCCCCCAAGGGCCCGCCCGGCTCAGAGACTGCGGCCGCGGCAACGGAGGAGGACGGCGCCCCGTCGCCCGGTGACAACAGAGACTGCCTGTACACCAGCATGCCCAACCTGCGGGACTCCCCCCCACCCGAGGGGCGGGACGAAGAGGAGGACGAGGACGACGAGGGGGAGGAGCTCTCCCCGTCCCCCGGGAGCGACAGCGACGCCGACGTCTACCGAAAGAGCATGCCGGAGCTGGGGGACGGACCGCCGGCCCTCTCCTACTACCACATCCACCGCGGCACCAGCGACGGCTGCATCCCGCCTGACGCGGAGGCACCGAAGGACGGACAGATGCAGCTCATCACCAGCCTCTGAGCAGGTGGATCGGCCCTCTCTGGGTTTGCACAGGTCTGAACAGATGGGGGGGGGGGGTTGATTGATGTCAAGACTGCTGCCAAGTCTCTGCTCTGCACACTCCACATGCCCTTCCTGTTGGGACTGGATGTGACGTGTTGTTGTCTTGTTTTGTGAGGGAAGTAATGGGGCCGAGATGACTTTTGCACACAGAACTCGTTAACACGTACTACAAGGAAACGGCCCTCCAAGACCAAGCATCTGTGGATTGTAAACGCTCTGCTGGGGCGAAGGGGAACAGTAACAGAACAGACAGCTCTGTCTGGCGCCATCGCCGACCAGCCTGCATTTGTATTTCATAGACAGAAGAGATGAAGAAGAAATATAACTCAGCGTTTAGAATGACGGGGAACATTCTAGGACCAGGATCCGATTAGTCCTGAACGATAGAATAGAGTTAGTGCGGCTTCACAGTTGGGACTGTAAAATTAAGAAACCACTAATTAAGACTCAGGCCTATATATTTTCTCTATTGCACATTTAACTGTTGTCAAAGTAACAGCTAAAGAAAATCTATTTTGCTGTACCACTAGTGTAAGTAATAAAAAAAAAGTTTAAAAAAATGAATACATGACAACTGTTTAGTAAAAACGCCCTTTCCATGTAAAAAAAAAAGATTCAAAAAAGGTTATTCTGTCAAGGTTGAGAACATTTCTCACGAATGGCTTATTGTCGTATGTTTGAATATAGAAATGATGTTCCGAGAGATGTGAAACCATATGAAATCATGCTCACATCTCTGCTTGTGATGTGCTTTAGCTTTAATGAATGATGAGTTCCGTCAGTAGTACATCTGTTAAAACCACGCCATGCAAAGATTTGGAGTCAATTGGGTCACTTGTGTAATTTATTTTTACTTGAAAGTTTTCAGATTTCAAGAATTTCTTTGTGTCAATGCAATATTGCAGTTTTGCAAATGTATTTCAGCTTTTGACACTAATTAATTTATTAACTGAAATATTCAAAAAGAGGAAAAAAGAACATGGTTGAAAAGCGTGACTTGTTCCGACACAGTTTTGTTTAGTATTACAGTATTTCTTTTATAAGAGCCCATCATCAGCTGATATTTAATTCAACTCGTTTGATATCAAATAAATGTGAGATTTCTTCTTGTTTGCACATTTCTGATTGCCTTTTCCTGTTCTGCATATAAATGTGAAATATGTCGAAAGCATTACCAATCAATGGACAGTAACTGCTCTTATTTTGTAAAATGCAATATTCTGAAGATGCTGCAATGCACACTTGACGTATGCATGTTCCTAAAAGGACATACTGATTACCTTCACATTTACCTTACATTTCTTATTCAATATATTTGCTTGTATCAAATTCACAATAGTCCCAATGGAATACGGGGGTGCATGTTAAAAGTACACTCCTCAATTTCATTATTACTATAAACTCCCACAATTCCACCCCATGTCACTGTTGATTCACCAAAGGGTAGGAGGGGTGAAAAACACGTGCCTATAGTGTGAGCGCATATGCGCTTAAGAGTGTCAACCCCAAGGCCAACACTGGACACCAAAACCTATAGAGCATCTTTAACAGAGTCCATGTTATGAACACACTGTGACAGCATCTGCGGTAAACACGATTTATCACAAACGGTTTGAACGCATTGTGTTAATGTGAAATGCATTTGATACACTTATTTCCATCTCATCATTTGTAGGACAAGCTAACATCAGCCATTCTCCCTCAAGCCAAACACACAAGCTCTAGCCAGACAAGGGCGGGTGCGAGACTTATTGAGGAAGTGCTCAGCGTGTCTTTCATCCAACCAGGACCGCCCTGAAACTGACCACACACTAAGACACACACAACTAGTTACTTTGGACTCTTAACTGCGACGTGCTCTCTATTAGCCACTGTGTTGAGTGCCAGCTTGCTGTCGAGAGGCAGAGAGAGGGGCCAAGACGGAGCTCTTAGTCCGCCGTGGCTCTCTGCCTTGCTCTTTGAATGCCTCTGCCTCTCAGTTTACACAGAGCCATCCAAAAGGCCTGAGAGATGCTGAGCAGGCCTGTAAATTATAGGGAAACTTGGCATCTATTCTGTTATAAATCAAATTAAATGCAGAACTGATGACCCACACCCAGTTCACTGGGAATGGGCCTGCATTGTCTGTGAAAACTTCCTTATAATGAACATTAGAGACTCGGCATCGCAGCTCGAAGGAGACCTATAAAAAAGGCATATTAAATCTTCGAGGCCATGTGTGATGTCACTGGGGAATGTAAATGGCAGAATTTCTGCTGTCTTTTTTTTTTTTACACATCGTACATAGCCATGATAAATGAAGATTTTGGGGTTCCTCTGCCAAGCTTTAGGATAAGTTTTGCGCAATGCATATATATTGGTTAATTATCATTGAGTTATCTGTGTGCTGTATTATCTAGGTCACCCTATTACCTTCAAGTACAGTGGATTGTGAAATTGAACAATATACAGTTGATCGGGTCCTTTTCCCATTAGGACAGGAGGTTTCCGGAATGAATCAGCTAGCATTGTCTTGGCATTCACTGATGTTCCTCCAGCAACGAGTCCCTGGGATGTCCCGATTTTAAAGGGCTGACCTCGATCGTAGGATTTTTAAAGATGCCATAAACACCTTTTGATTATATGCTTATTATTATGCGGCATATTAACCAATGTTTGAGTTGCAAATTAAAAAGGTGGTTGAAGTTTGCTGGCGATGAAAGTGATTCCCTGCTGATCTACTGATTTACTGTATGTGTTCGCAGGCCTGAGCTTGGCTTTCACGAGGCGTTGGCAAATGAATACGGCACGAGGCTCAGTCCGAGAAGACATTACTGCGTTTTCATTTGGGTGTGTTTGATGTTGCAGCCTCGGGTGATTTGGACATTATTTCATGTCCATCATCAAAAAACATCACGCATGACGCTGCGTTCAAAAATCAGCTCAGTCTATTTGAAAATATGCCATCCCCACATGCATGTGCGCACATGTGTTTGTGTGTGTGTGTATTTGTGTACTACTGTACTACACCTTTACTATTTTAACACATTTTCCTCATGACTATACCTAAGCTTGTCAAAGCAACATTGTGTTTCCCTGGACCTGAGAATGAGAAGAGGAAGTGGTTTCATAAATACATTAAAAAAGGCATTCTTGAGAACACTTGTTCATATTCTACAGTACTGTAAGTTTATATTATACAGTCAGTTTGACATCTTTAGGCCTGAGTGGGAAATGGTGCATAATGACATTAGTATAGGCACAAAGCAAAGGGAGTTTTGTTACCTTGGGGCCCCTGTAAACACATCTTACATTCCTCTGCATTTCGCTCAGGCGGGAAGATAAAGAATATCTGAATGTGTCTTTTGTAATGCTCGTGCTCTGCCTTTAGGATCGCTCTATGCTGCACTGTACCACACCACAGTGACACTGGGCTAGGCTTTTACTGCTCATTTATGGAGGCAAATTAAGGCTCCAGTAACAACAAAGTATGTCCGCCTACACAAACAGCAATACACACCAAATCAGCTCACGTGTGTCTAAAGTTGTTACGCCTGTTACACAGTATAGGTTGTGCTTATTGGGCATGTTAGGTTGAACGTGTGTGTGTCTGTGTTGTCCGATAGCTATCTTAGATAGATAGATAGATAGATAGATAGATAGATAGATAGATAGATAGATTGGTCCTTTCAGAAAATTGTGTGCCAGTCAACAATTGTAACCCCCTTTTGTGTTTTATAGTTTCTTGGATATTCTTTTGGGTTTAGATCAATTTGGAATTGGTTTCTTTATATTTTGTACTTTGTGTTTTAAATGGTCGCAGGACTTCAATACAACTGAATGAGAGTGTGTTGGAGAAAAAAAACTGTCTCAGGTTGTTGGACTTCCACAATCAAGCCTATTATATGAGATTATGACCTTTTAGGTTTACAGCACACTCAAGAGGCCTCTTCAAGTCAAGCTGGAAAAGGCCTGATATTGCCTGCCTTGACTTAAGTTTGGGTGTGTGCTTGCATGCCTGTGTGCGTGCATGTATGATAAAGAGACCGTGTCTAAAACCTGGAGTCGTAAAATATGTCCAAAATAATCCCAGTCTAAGAAGTACAACTGTAAAACTGTCATGCTGTATCGGAAACACCTCCACTGACTTTAGAATTGAGCTGAGGTAACCTGTCACACCCATTATGGAGAATATTCTTCAGAGATGTTTGTTTTTGTTACTCCATTGATGGTGATGCAGGCTGCGGACATAACATATACATTTTAATTGAAGGGGGTCCAGAGCAATTACATTTCCCTAAATGTAAGCAATAGGTGATATGATTGTATTATTTTTTTGCATCATTACTTTTTCAGCACAGTTTGTATAATACAAGTGTATAACTGCATATATATGCATTATTCTGTACATATGCAGCTCATTTTGAGCGTCACTTTATTTATTTGTAAATTCTCTCTTCAAAGTAAAAAGTCAGTTGAGATTGGGTTGTCATACTTGTGTGTGTAATGAAGACACACTTTGAACAGGGCACCCCACCACCAATAATACAGTCCAAACACACAATGACATTTGAGACCTTTTGTCTTATATTCAATATTGCTGTTATTACATTGCATTTTCATATATCATTATTAACACAAACACCTTCCGGCCTATGATGTTTTCAAGCTTGTGGAAAACAAAGTTTTGAATGGCATCAAAGTGTATTTGTTCTTTACTGTTTACTTTGTACAGTATTTTTTAGAAAACAAGATGCATTTCAACTGACAAATAAAACTTGTTCTTAAATCACATAAACAATGGGATACACATATGGGATCATTGCACAAATAGTATACAGTAGACCTGATGTGCTGTGCTTTTTATTATTATTGTGAGGCTGACAATGCGGTGGTGTGCACATTTTTCTGTTGCTAGACTCAGTGCTGGATCAGTGCTGGATCAGTGCGCAGGTTTACAGCATTTAACAGCGGGGCGGCTTTGACTAATGCTCCTTTTAAAGGCGTCTTATTCACAGCTAATTTACTTACATTTACTTTATTATAATCATTCAGCCAGAATGTTTTCGGTCAATTCTCAACCCAAAATACAGTATACGGCACACTTGAATGTGGGGATAATAATGTAATGTCATGGAAAATCAATGCCATGGTTGAAGCATTGGAGCATTCAAAAGATGCTCAGAGCAAAGTTCCTTTAGGCTTGGGGAATCAAAGTGACAGGCTGAAAAGAAGAATGAAATGAAAAGCCTGGTGTATAGTGCAAATATCAAGACCATCAATATTAACAATAATAATCTTTATTTATATAGCACTTTTCTTACAGAATTGCAGTTCAACGTGCTGTACAGAGATGGAATACATGCACAGTTGTGCTTCACATGAACAAATACATAAATACAGAGAAACAACATTAATAAAAATGATAAAAGGAATCAGATAACTTTTTTTTTTTAATGTGAATAATAAAAGAAAATTTAAAACAGGTGAATAAAGGAATACAATAGAGATACATAACATGATACTGAAATGACACACGTTAATAAAAATGGTTAAACTAATCAGATGAAAGAAATACCAGAGAAATAAAAACCTTTTTGTCAGAATGTAAGCACCATGCTTTTAGCACCATGCTAATCTGGTGGAGGAAGTGCATATTCCAGTAGCAGTTTAGTTATCAGTACATGTCATTTATGGATGGTTATATCCCCTTGTACCCACTAACCTCAGTGTAAGAATTACCAAGACTCCCTCATACGCATACGAGGGTGCTTTATAGCCTCTGATATAGACCCTGCATTCATATTCACCAAACAACTACATACTATTAGACAATGCTTGCTCGGTGGGATTGATACACAGACAACGGGACAATCCGCCTCTGTAATAACGGTTCCAAATGGGCCTGCCACAGGTCTTTTTCCCACCGCAACAACACTGGTACAGCGACCGGGCCATCTACGAGATTTTTATTTTGTGCAACATAAAAGGGTTAAGAATGGTTAAAATAATATAATACAAATACATAATATGATACTGAAATGACATACTGTAACAACTAAAATAAAGTAAGAAATAAAATAAGATAACAGAATATTAAGATAGACATCAGACAAGTGCACTGTTTTCTGTAGCAGTTTAGCAGTGCAGAGTAGTGCGTCTGGATGGAAGGTAACAGTTACAAGTTAGCTAAAAGCTCATCTGTACAGATTCGTTTTTCAGGTTTTCTTTAAAGATATTTACTGAGCTGGATTCCCTGATGGCTAGAGGTATCACCGATTTTCTTATTGCTCTTATTGGTCATATGACCTTAGTGATCCGGAGGTTATGTAGTTGACCATTGCTTGAGTGATATTGCTTGGTCCTAGCCCATAGCGACTTATATGTAAAGAGAAGAACCTTAAAATCAATTCTGCATGCTACTGGTAGCCAGTGCAGGTTGGCCAATACTGGACTAATATGTCCTCTCCTCTTAGTTCTTGTTAAAAGCCTAGCTGCAGAGTTTTGAATAAGCTGTAGTCTCAATAGAGCTATATTTTCTCAATAGATACAATGCCATCATATAAAATATTATCCAGGGTAGTAATGGATATTAGGCATATTTCTAAGTCCTAGTATCACAAAGATAGATATCATTCTTATTCTTATATATTTGATAAATATTACAATAAAATACATTATGTTTTATGGCATGGCATAATGCAAATGTATTATTTAAGATTCATTTAGATAGAGCTTTACATTTCATTTATGCCAAACCTTTTCTCTTAGAAACATTTTAACTTGGGCTGTTTTGACTGCCGTGAATGTGAATACTCGATTGTGATGTGGATGCAAGAGTTGTTCTGTGAAGGAATGGCTGCAGTACCAGGCAAGGGCATTTCAATCCTCTGTGAAAAGCGGTTTAGTAAAGTACATACTGAAATACTTGTACTGTATGGGAATATGTGATGTACATGTAATATTGAATACAAATTATGTTCTACATAAAAGCAATGTATGTTATGCTGTATGTAGCTATATTTTAAAATGAAAATAAATCAATTTAAATTTAAGCCAGGGCTGTGAATACGCTGCATTGATATTTTTAATAGCGTTTATGTTGCTGAAAGCAACAACATATGAAAGCCCTTAGTGAGTAATGCCATTTCAAGAGAAAATAAAGTTTTTTAATTTGAGAATAATTAATAGTGCATTTCATATGCACTATTGTAAATGTTTTCACAATGATCCTACTTAACTACGTCAAACCCCAAGTGAAGAAGACAAGAATGTCCTTGACCATGATTTTCAAAGCGCATTTTCTATTTTCCCTTGTGGCTTTTTGGGTTTACCAGAGTTTAATGCACCATTAAAAAGCTACAGCTGGAAAAGTGAACAGGAACATGTTTAACAAGCTCACAAATCCTGTAAAGCTTGGAGCTTTGACCACCTCACGCAACAAATAAGGCCAAACACTGTCTATCGATCTTCCATGCATTCTTGGGATGTTGCCATGACGATTTTGCATTTATTTTTCCTGCCCACAGTTAAGCCATAATTACATTTACTTCATATGGGATTCAGGACATGTAAGATAATCCCATATGTTGTCTGTTGTTACCAACATCCCTGTTTATTTAGAGTAGTTCTAAAGCTACATTAATAGAATACTGTATTATGGGCAATAATGTATTAGTCTCACATGTTTTTAATATTTCCTCCATTATCTCCCATAGCCTTTCTGATGTATCGTCAGTGTTTTGTCTCCTGGTTCTCTGCAGCCACATGACTCATTTGTTATCTTATATTATCTCAGCACTGAAGCTGTTCAATGAAACGGGGACAGAAAGAAACATCTGTTCTGAATGTATTGGGCAGGAGTATTTATTCTCCGAATCAAGGGCAAACCGTACAGGGGGCAGTCGCAGCAGAAGAAGATTCACCTCGCCATAAAGAGGATGTATGACCAGGCTGCTTTCTGCAATTGTTTTTTTATTATTAATCCTCTCTGTCCCTAGTGGGACATAAGGCTTTGACTATCTGCCTCTGCAATTGTGCCCGTCAATAACTGTAATAGTTGTCCTTGAGTATATACAGTACTGTATGTTTTGCACATGTTGTCACAAGGACACAGGCCTTTGGTAATAATAAAATAAAAAAAACAGCACCTGAAACAGTTGTATGTGTGTAAATGAGTATGGAAGAACGGATGAATGGAAAAATAATAATCATATTTTTCTGTTTTCGGTCTTTATAAAGTGCTTTATAAAAAGTTAGTTTTTCTCTTTTAGTCCATAGCTATGACTGAACCCACATTTTTGCTAGCATTATTAAAGGAAATAAAGGCATGTTCAGGTGTCATTAGGTTTAAGATAATGTGATAATTCTAGGTTGGTGTGCATATTACAAGCTTGTTACAACATGTGCCTGCAATGTTTAATATGCTCATCTCTTGTGAATCACACCATCAGAAATGAGCCAAAGTCAAGTTGTAAATGAGGCCCCTGGCACCTAGACACATGATGTGCATTAAAGGTCAACATTTAATATTGATGTAACAACTTAATAACTTAGCAGAGAAATCTCTGAACTCTAAACATTATATTAAAGTACAAATGTGTCCTAGTTTTGTGTGTGTGTGTGTGTGTGTGCGTGCTTTAACTGCCTTTCATGCAGCACACACAGTAATTGCAACTTGCACTGATCTAAACCATCTACTGTGTACAGTAATTGATGACATTTCAGCACAGTGATGGCACTTTAAATGCATTGTAGCTGAACCGAAGCATAGAGCTTAGATATGTTAGCCCTCTGCGAAACCTGGTTGAAACCTAGTCTTACCACTAAAGGACGCTAGTTAAGCTAGCTAAGTTATGTTAGCTCCCATGTTGCAACTGAGCAAAAACAAGTTGTCCATTCCAGTGTTCCTTACTGCACACTTCCTGCTATGCTTGAGCATTGACATGCATGTGCACGCGCATCACATCAGCACCCCGGAACACAGACTTGCATCCACACACGCACGCACACACACACACTGGGCTTTTTTTTTTAAAGCTTTGCGACTGCCTCGTCCATCTTTTCAAACACTGTCCAGACGGCAGTAAAACTATGGCCATCAACTCTCCTCTCCAGACCTGCCTATCACTGTCACTCTGGATCAGCGGTGCAGAACCCAGCCTTTCTCTCCTGCTAGTCCCTGCTGGACTGGGCTTGTTCAGCCTGGGCCCTCATATCACTGTCAGCAGTCCCAACTGACAGCCTCGTGTTGCAGATGATTCCAGTTTGTTGGCCTGGCTACGGGCCGATGCCAGCCATCTTTGCTGTGGCAGTGGGCGGCTGTCCATGAGGAAAAGTTACGACAGGCACTTTGACCTGAAGAGATGGGTATAGCATGCCTGTATACGTACTGTATGGCACTGCAGTGGTAAACACTGAAGGAAGACAGCAGATATAGGGATGTTGGTTAGGGCAACCCTCAGGGCCATCAAGGTATTCAGTGAAGATAATATATGTTGTATTGATTTAGGCTATAAAGTAAAAAACAAAATAATTTTGATTCTGAAGTAAAATTAAGCATTAGTAAACTGTTCATTGACTCTTAAACAGTGTTTTTTTTTAAACTACATTCTGGGCCAAAGGAAACAGGGGAAAATGAACCAATCACATGATTTCTTGTGATAGTTGCTAGGCAGAATAGTCTGAACTTCTGTGGCAACTGTGGCATGGCGCAGGCCTTTCAATAAGCAAATTGATTACCTAACCATTATAGTCCACGTTCAAGTGAATGGGCGCATGTTAGATTCATTAGCCAATCATATTTTGATATGGGATGAAGGGGGGCGTTCTGTAAAGATTTCAGCATTATTCAACATATTCAGAATACCCCAATTGCGAGTTATGCTGCTATGTTGTGATATGATTGTGATAAGCATGGACTGAGCTTACCGCCAAACAAATTGTAGGCTACGGTACTAGCTGTACCAAGCGACTTTACGGAGCAATATTAGGCTACCATAGAACATCACAATAAATTAATGAATATCAGTGAACTAAATATATATTATAAAAGATATATAAGAAGTCCTGACACATTTCATTTCGAGAATGCCTTTTCTTCAACAGACCAACACCAGTAAGGCTACAACAGCTAGGCTATCTTATAGTTGTACCGGGTAGTCTTGCTTGAGTGGGATGGGTATACTTTTCAACTTGGATAAACTTGTTTTGGTCAGTAGACTATCCAGTCTATGTAACGTGACTGTTTAATGAAAGCAGCTGTTAAACTCCTGCACGTCATATACTACTGTGGTTGCATGCATGCGTCAGAATGAAGACATTTGGTCTGACACGATGAGAGCAGCATTTTGAACATGTTGAAGTGTTTGCGGACATTTTAGAGCATTGTGATGACTGATGTTGACACTGACGTTCTCTTTTCAAACTTGGAGTTTCGTTCCAAATGGCAACATTTGTCTGTCTTCTTTGAGATGTGGCAGATTAAAGAGAAGGATATGAAATTGTTTAAGAAATTGTGGAGCTGTGAACAACACCGGTCAAGCTCTAATGCTATCGACGAGGATACGGTTAAGCCTAAGGCCGACTACGGGAGAGACAGGCCGGAGCCCGGGGTCAAAGACCCAGACCTGCGCACAGGTTATGCACCCATCCAGTAGGTGCTGTGTTCTTACTCAGGTGAGAGAGAGGTAAGGACCACGATGAGCGACTAACCGACAACTGTTTCTTAGTTGTTTTTTTTTATAATTTAAGATGCTTAGACTAAGCATCTTAAATTATTTTAATTGAGATTGTGAGATTGTTGCTTGTCGGATGTGGAAGCAACAGGAAAATTTGTTTTGTGTGTTTGTGGAAACCTAAGCCTAAGATCTAGCTTTGCGTGTGAATTTAAGATTTATAGCAGTCAATGCTTACATGTAGGCATCGTCATAAGCTCACAGGTTCTGATCACATACTTTTGGCAAATTTGGTCTTTGTTGTGGTGACACTGAAGGCCCAGTGTCGAGGGTCACGGTTCGCTACTGGGTTACACACACATGCATGCACACACACACATACAAACACACGCACACACACACAGCTAAAGAGTTTCTATATTTCCTGACCAGACAAGATGGCACAAATAATTTCTCTCTCAGTGCCTGAGCAAAGGCCTTCTCTTTCCTGTTCTGCACCACATGTGTGAATTCCATCATTATAGGTGGGGTTTCCTCAGCACTCTGGGTGTTTCAAACAAACTTCAACGGGAGGTTAACTTAGCTTCTCAACCTCCCACAGAGACAGGGACAGCCTTAGAAGACGAGGCAGTAGGGATTGGAATTTAATTACAGTCTCGAAACCCACTGAGTCCAATATGAGACAGAGGGACGAGATGTGAATCTTCGGAGCTGCCTTTGTTTGTATGGTGACTACAAGACGGAAAACCACCCAGAACCCACTGCAGAGACACTTTAGTCAGCTCTGTTCGTGACAGCGGAATCACACAGGGATGAGATTTATGAACACCGCCATTCTTACATTAAAGTATTCGTTCTTCATGAAATCAAAGTGCATGAAAAGAAACCTGCGTCCACAACAGTCTGGAAGTGAGACATAAGTGTTTGATAGCTTGATGTCAAAGTTTAATTCACTTGTGTATTGTGTTATAGTATATGTTGCAGAATACTTCCATGGAATCTTTTAAAAGCGCAATCAAAATAGAATTTGTCTATCCAACATTTGATAAATCACTGCACAGTTTGAATAACTTATCTACCATTTTGTCTTGTCTGAAAATATAGCACTTTGAGTGATAAGATCTGTGGTTGAATTCCATCTTTTTCCACATTGCTGACCGTAAACGCAATTCCCTTGTGTCTACGTGAAGAAACATGGACGGACTATTACAAGGAACCTATGGCCTTATGATTGGATTCAAAGCTGCTCTGGCTTACACATCAAGGGAATGTTCTAGGCCGCACATTGGCCAAACTGGCGGCAGAGCATGGGATCTGCAGAGTGAGTTAAAAGTCCTACGGCCTGCTCACAATCCATTGTGCTTCTGCCGCGGGTGGGGCACCGAGGATGAAAACCAGACTGAGAGCTCCGCTCACGGAGCTCGGCGTGAAGGAAGAAGGAAAAAAGAAAAGAATCAATCTCAAGGCTGGTTTCTCTCATGCTCTGCTCCACATGTGTACCAAATATCGTATTGCTGGAGCATTAGGAAGTGTTGCTGCCTGGGCCGATCCCCACACTGCTACGCTAGGTGTGACAGAAACATGGAGGGGTAACGTTGGTTTGCGCCGGTGCAGACCGGAGTGTTGTTGCTCGGGGAGGGAGAGCAAGGCGTTTGGCTCAGTTCAGAAGCTGCAGGGGGAGGAGGGTGGAGGAGGTCTGTGTGGGGGGCGGGACACCGTATTGCACAGAAATCCAGATGTAGGTCACTGCTAAAGAATTCCGGTATCCTGATGCTCCAGCCGACAGGGAGACTACACAACTTACCCAGTGTAAATAACGTCAGCAAATCACCCCCCTACACCCCCGCTCTTCGTAAAGAATCTGGAGGCATTTAGGCTGAGACAGCCATGAGAATACAAACCGCATGTCTTCTTCTGTTAGTCTTTCTTAAATCACCTCCGAACTGTGAAAACAAAATATCAGGGTCCATTCTGACAGGGACCAGTCAGGCAATAGACATGGGCGATGTCAATATAACCTAAATAGAGATGGTGGGGTCCAACTTGTCAGCCGTGATTGGCTTTGGCATTGACATTACACTAATATACCTCGTCAAACTAGTTTTGACAGCTGGGTTTTCGCAACAAATTGCAACAAAAAAAAGCATTTCATACCCCTTCCTTTTTGTGTCTTGAAAAGGTCTTCAAGCATAGATTTTAGGAGTTGGACAGTGCTTTACCCTGAACTTTCCACCTTGGCTCTTCACTGAGATTACTGGCACGTCACCAGGGCTGGATACAAAAGTCCAAAACCTCAGCTGTTGATGTAGAGCTCAATGTTAGACATAGCCTGGTATGGGCAACTGCCATTGATTACAGTGGGGGAGCTGCAGCTAAAGTTTTGTGGCTACAAATGTGAGTTCCGCCAGCATTTTCTTTCCACAGCCAAAACACAGCATTCCTAAAGTGAAAGATGGCAGAGAGAAAAGAAAATCTTACAAATAAAAAAATCACAATGTGTGCATGCCAATTCCACATGTTTTCTATCCATTCGTGTAATCTCACCACTGCGATGTCATCAATCCCTTGTTTCAGTTTGGGCTTCTCTCCATCAATGCTTTATCCTGTTTTTTACGCATGCAATCTCTTTCAACAAAAGTGATGTTCTTTTTTTCTCTAGAAGCTGTGAGGTGTTATCCCGCAGATGTTTCTCTTTTTAGGCTTTTCATAAAGACATTTTGATTTTTGAGATGGGGTTTCCAAAGATCATGTCAGTACGTCGCTATATTTTATGGTAGAGGGAAATGTGCAAATGTTGGAAGGGTTCAAAACCAAAGGAATGATCCACATAAATGGTATTGTCGCATTGGGGACGCATAGCTACTTTGAGCTGCCATTCCTGGGTTGAGTTACTCATTCTACCGTTCACAGTGGCAAAAGGTCTGGACTATACATGCACTACTGTTGAAACCAGAGAATCAACACCTGTCTCCACTTAAAAAGTTTTCCTCAATACATTCTGGAAGTATAGTAACGCTTTCACACAACCCAATGCAAAGTATACCATAATGCACAGTATGCTTTTTAACACTTTCTTTAACCATTTAAATATATTCTATAGTGGATTTAATTCTACGTGTTCTACGTTATAATTATATTGGGTTGTTACTCTACTACCTCTACTACCTGACCTAATTATGAACAGAAAGACTTGTTTGTTTGCGTAGCATTTTAGGTCCATATTTTTTTCCTACTTTGACGAAAATCCCCAGTGAGTTTAGCTCTAAACAAAGTGCTAAGGGTGCCAGTACACAAATGACAGGTATGAGCTGTGAAATGTCAACATGAATGGTTGTGTTTATCCCAACACTTACTGCGAATGACTAGTCTTGTGAGGCTGTTATGCCAGCCACTGAGGTTAATAAAACTATCTGGAAACTATTTCAGTCCGGCCAAGTTTGTGTCACTTCAGGTATGTCTCTATTTAATGTCTTCCGTTTTATGCGGCTGGCAATGGCTCACGACCCTTTTCTGCTGCGTGTAATCATAATGACAGCGGAGGGAATGCAATAATATGGCAGGGTCTCAAAAAGGGTTTCACTCACAGGTCCCAGAGAACCCGTGTTGTGCCAACACATGTCATGACAAACTTTGTTCTGACATGGACCTTCTTGTAATTTACATTTGCTATATATATTAATATGCAGCATGAGCCACAGAGACCTGTAATACTATTATGAACAAATTATACCATCAGTTAGATTTTGTGGTGTAGGTTCTGCTGTCAGTAAAGCATCAGTCCATTTGTTCTCTACTTTATGGAGCAGAAATATGAGTATTAGTGAAATGTACAATTACAGGGAAAGGTCATTCCGTTGTTTCTGGCATCAATTTATATTATAACACTGTTTTTGAAAGCTGCGTAGTTTGCATGCATGCCTTCTCCCCCTGCATTTAGAATATTGGCATAATCAAACATTGGCGTTTGAAATGCAGCCATCACACTGGTGAAATTCTTGTACTTGTGATGTGATGTTGTTATCACTTCTGCAGAGCAGTTCGTCGGGGGACATCAAAGTGCCTGTTCTCCATGTAAAACAGGAGAAGGCGCTCTGCAGGTTTCTGAACTCATGCCACTTCAGAACGGATGCGGATACCACAAGGGAACAAGCATTTCATATTGTCCAATTTATCAGCAGACGTTTATATTGGGATGCTTAGTACATTTAACATAATTACATCCGATACAATGTGATAAGAATGTGCATATGATACTGTTTTAGAAAGAACATTTGCTTTATTCATCCTGTCGTGTTGATGTATTGTTGCTTGTATGTACAAAAGAAATGTGATATTAAAAAAAAAACATGAATATCGGATTTTATTTCTCCACATAGATATTAAATGATTGATTACAGCAGACTAGTTAATGACTGACCCCATTCTTTATGTCTAAGGATTATGTACATATAAATATTACTGAACTGAGTTGCATGCATGGTATTTTATTCTACTCCTGTAATGTTGCAAAGCCTTCAGGGTTTCATAAATGTTACTTCATCATTTAAGTACCATTCGACCAGGCAATACAGTTTCTTGTGTTGAATGGCTGATAGATACATGGCACAAGGATGACACTATACTGTTGCAAACACGTTTTTAAATTGAAGACTATTTTTGCATTGTTCGCGGTAAGCGATTGTCTGCGTGTGAAGCATTAGTTATGCTGACTGCAGCATCATAAATAATATTTTACTGCGGTGAGGATATGTGTGTCCGTTAGCATGACATCTGGGTTTTTAATTCTCTGAAAGAAATCCCATATCTGCATGATCCTGCTAACACAAGCCATCTGAGGAGAATACAGATGAGAGAGGGTCTCTGTCTTGCCAGCAAACAACACTGCAAGGCAACACACAGTGACCTTGGTTGATTGAACATTCCTATCTGGTGTGTATTCTGAAATCCTTGCCTTCAGCGTGTGTCTAGAGTGTGTATTCAAAGAGCACCTACAAAGGTTCTGGACTGTGAAAAGGGGATTTGAAATAAAATATTTTAATATTGGATCATTTCTGGGAACCGTCGCGGGGGATGTCTGTGGATTGATGCGTATGACTGTGAAGGGTGTGCGTCTGCGAATCGATATGATTTCATTGCACGATCATTGACTGTGGGATTTATTGCCATCGCTCATTTCAATGAGGTAACTAGTGATAGGGCAACAAGCTCACTAAGGCTGATGCTCTTCTGGGGAAGTGCAAAGACTGCCACCAGATGGTTAGGTCAGGAATGACTGGAATAACAAACAGTGATAGCTCATATGGTTGCAAGACTGGGGTTTGTTTATGTTTATTTGTGTTGATATAGACCAGAGAGCCAATTACAGCATTGGCCTGTAAATAGATGAATAAATTACACAAACATTTGGTCAACTCATTCCACAATGGAACCATTAAAACACATGTTTTACTAGACTGCACGGCACACAATGGTTTCATTCGTAACGCCTAACACAACTCAAGTTGCTGTCCAAGCTTTACACAACATCGGTTGTATTTACTGTAATACTTCATATTGATGACCTGCGGTAATAGCCATATCACATTGTCAAGGCTGATGGTTTCATTTCATAGCAATCTGTTGCCTCTTTTAGGCCTCCCCTAACCGCATGAGGGTCACGGAAATGATGTATTTAATGCCTGATCTATTGTAGTAGATGTAGCGGTTGATCGGCAGTCTTGAGCCCTCTGTGAGGCTGTTGAGGAACAAAGAGAATATGAATTATAGCTGATACTGAGCTGGATGTGCTTGAGTTCAACACTGCTTTATGGACATTTCATCTAATTCCGCTCGTTGAATAATTGCTCTTAATTACAATGGTACCAGACAGACCCAAACTACAAAAAGACCTTTGGGCACAGGAATTAAACGTAGTTAGAAAAGACAAATTTGATGATCTGAATAACAATTTCTGCATTCTATCATTATACAATGAATATTAGTCATAATGAATACACATAACAAAGGCATATAACCATCACAGAATATAATGTCTACCAAGAATTAGGCATATGTGCATTTGAGATACCTGTCTTTTGAATAACAGCCCATTTCCCTCCCCCTACACAAAGAGACACATATAGCTTGCGCTACACATCACCTCACATATGCAGACATGGAATAGGACAATGTAAAGGTCATATAGCTACATGTGTGGAAAAAGCACTCATGTATAAAAAAAACAACAAAAAAATACATTGTCCGAGACACATATAGGAAGCTATGGATTAAAAAAGAAAAAGCAGTTGATTGACTAAGGCATTGGCACGCGGCTGAAAATAAGTGCTGAGTGTAGGTGAACTATACTCAAGACCTAGCTGATAAGATGACGCACTACCCTCAATATAGTTATTTTCTCCCAGGCCTGGAATTTTCAATTCACGCAATCCGGCCAACAAACCACTTAGCGTTCAGCCCCTATCTTATTGAATTGTATAGTCCAGAAAGCAAAGAAATTCAGGTTCTGTCATACAGTAAAACGCTGCAGGCTAGTGCTGTGCAACAGAATAATATTGCTGTGAGTCATCTGAATTGGAAGCTTTTGCAAACTAAGCAAGAGCGTCGGCGAAGAGAAAGGAGGGCTCGGAAGGAGAACTTCAAACAGATTGATGAAACATCATGAAAGTGAGAGTCTCTCCTGTGGGAGCTCATCACCGCTCTCGCCATAGATATTAGGTGCTCTGAGAGCTGCTGTGTGTGCAAGTGATGGGGTGGGGGTAAGCCTGGCCACTGTGTTTGATCTTAGTTACAATCATAATTAAGCACCTAATCACTAATGTCGGTTTGTTAAAGGAGCACCCCTTCATTTGCGTTTGGAGACCAGCATTGGCTTGAAACTTTGGGGTTTGCCTGCGGTGCCATAACGCAATCGAGGAACCTTTAACTTTTGGCTGCATGTCCAAGAGAAACAGCTACCCAGGAAGGCACTTCAGCCTTTCAGTCAGTTCTGAGCCTCGGGTCAAATCAAAAGGCCTGAGCGACGCCAGCTACAGTTCACACAAAGGCTGGAGGCCATTCTCTCTGATCAGAAATCCTCTACATTCTGTGCATCGTTTAAAAAACAATGGCTAACCATTGATTACACACACACACACGTGCACATTAATATGCTAATCTAATGCTGACATTTATTTAATTCCAAATTCAACATTTAGCCCAAGAGCAAATGAAGGAGAACCTGCCAGCAAGCTTGATTTGTGCGGTGCAGAATTACCACAATGGCCAAACCCTCCTTTGTGTTAGGACAGACTGGTTCAACTCTGCTATCTGCAGTTGTGAGACCTCTCGCGAGACCTTTTTATCTAAAGCTGTGCATGAGTCATGACAAGCCATTTGTCAGAGCGACATTATACAGCCTAAACCCAGTGCCATAAATGATTATAGCCAGTGTCCTGTCATAACTGTACTGGGATTACTTGGACTTTACGACATAACCTTCCAGGTTAGACATCCACATAGGTCATTTGCTGTTGTGTTTGCATTAGTGTGAGGGATTTATGTGGTGGTTTCTCACTGTCCACTCCCTATGCAAACAGTTTTGTGTTCCCCATGCACAGAAGGAGAGACTGGGAATTTTGGGGAGGGGGTGGGTGATGGTGATGTAACACTCCGCTAGGATGGGCTGGGAGCAAGCAGACATTTAAAGGAGCTTACTGAGGCTGGAGCTTTCACTCTGGCTTTGATTGTCTCTGCTTTGATCTAGTTTGGGCGGCAATGGTGTGCAGCGCTATCCCACCGTAATCTCTACCATCTCCACAAGCTCCAGTCAAAAAGACACCCACTGGATGTCTCTGCCTGTAAGGGACCATTGGTTTTATTCAACCCCCCTCCATTTAAATATGTGCAATAAAGGAGAATAATAGACTTTTTAAATGGAAGATTCGTCTAGGGCACCTCTGGCAAGGCAGTACAAACCCTGTAAACAGTGAGTCACACCATCTTGTCGCACTTTATAGATACAGATTTTATCAATGCAAGACCTTGGTGATGACCTTGGGCTTAATTACATTTTTGCCGTCTATTTTGCATCTAAAAAACAACAGACTGCAGCAATGATCTGTCTTCTAGAGAGAGACTGCGGAGCACTGACACGAGCAGAACTTCAAAGGGATATCAGGCATCTATCCCAAATTAGCTGCCTGCGCAACTGTCTGCACTTACTGAGAGACCATCCTCTCTCAGTAAAAATACATTATCTTGCGGTTGTTAAATTACAGGCATTTATATTGTAGTGAACCAAGGAGCCATCCAAAGAACAGAACAGCTTGGAATTCTCCTGCTTGAAGCCACAATGGAGACCGGTTGAAAGACTGAATAGAGACAAACCCTTGTGTTTTTCAAATCAACATTCCCAGACAGACGTACAATATATGATACTTCTTGATGCCCGGAGAGCATCTAGTCCAGAGCTCACAGAAAGGAAAAGGGCACCCCATTGAAAATACCAGGTTCAAATCCTTGGAAGGCATAAGGGCTATGATGCAAAAATGTGACTTGGCTGAGCTTTAACATGCTTGGCACAAGCGTAACAACATACCCGTTGTTCATTGTTCCAAGTTTTCAGGAAACACCAGGCATAATTTCCCTCTAGCGTCTATTTTATTTTAAACATATTGAAGTTAAGACAATTTAAAAATGTTCATTGCTCTCGGTAAACAAAACATTATAGTTGCAAACGTAAGTCATGGTGTAACTGACCATTAGTTCCTTGATATGTATTGTGTGCATTGACACACTTAAAAGACCTCTTACACAGATCATTTGATTGGTATAACCTGCCAGCTCCATTAGATCATTAAGTACTGTTTGCATTTGCAGTGTGAGGGACAACAAAGCCAAACTCTACATCAACATTGAAGAATCTGATCTTTCTACGCTGAAGAAAATAAAGCAGTCTTTGGTGCTATCTTAATTACATAAACAAATGCATGATTAATAGTTGAAGTTGCAATGAATGGTACACAACAGCTGTTTGGGGCAGGCAGACAGCTGTATACATGTTTCTTTTGCACACTAAATCAAATTTCCCATTGTGATCATCTGGAGTGAATTATATAGAGGGAGGGGGACATTGACGCTTTGATATACAGAGGAGGAAATGGGTAATGTCCTGGAACTGCATGCAACATCCTAATAGGAGCTAGTGATTGATAATAAAGAGCCTGCCAGACAATCTCTCTGCTTTAACCCTCCACCCTTTTCTCTCATTTCATAAACAACTTGCAACCCTGGATTAGCGCATGGTCGGTATTTTTGCTAGCAACGCTATGGTTGAAAAATACACAATTATTTAAGCCACTAAGTGAAAAGGGTAAGATACATGGAATGTGTTCTTAATGGCTATGGCAGCAGGCCTACCCCCTTCTATAAAGGAGATGATTATTAAGGGAGTGGGTGGGTGATTCTACTCCTGGTATTAGCCTTGGGGTTAGAATGCCTGCCTGCATGTGACATTTTAAAACCCTGCAACAGCAACTTCAAGGATGTGATTAAAACTGAAATGAATGTCATGCACCTAGACCTTATGATTATTAACAGTTTGGGTGTTGTTACTATTGTTGTTAATAATAATTAAGAAGTTTAACAAAGCATACGATATGGTTCCTGGACTTAAATCTTCACAGACCAAAAGCCAAAATGGGAACGATATGGTTTTTCATCCATTCATTTAAAAGCATCAATCATTCCCTTTGAAGATTGGCTGATACTGTTTGCATGCAACATAAGAGAGAAGATATGGAGAGCAGCTGGTCACTTGGGAATAACATGACATGCATCTAGAGATAGGGAATAGGAAAAATTAGAAGAGTGAAAATATATTATCTAAAATATATATTTACAGCTTTCCGTATATGATAAATAAAATAGACATGACAATCTTATGATGACACACCAAGCGCAGAAATGGATCAGAACATCATCTCTGGCAAAGGAAAAAAAAAACTGTGTATATTGACGTGTCTTGTAAGGGAGCCTGCATGCAACAGAGCATTGCTGCCCTCTGGTGTTACAAAGTTACAATTAAACTATCAAACAGTATAGGGGTCCTCAGAAGAATAGATAGGCAAGGTCTGGTATATGATAACATTTATTTAATACATCTAGGAATGTAGATATTTTTTGTCAAATCTTGTAATTCTATTTAAAGGCAAAACAGGTAGAAGTCAGCATTAATGCATTTTAAATTAAGCATTCATTTAAATGGTCACATTAGACAAAAGCCCCAACCTTTATCCTGATGTACAGCATTATATGTGCGGAGCCACAAATGGCAACAGCTAACATTCAAAGTTAATCGACTCCATTATTAACACTACGGCTATTCCCTTACAATGCATAGTCACAGGTACAACATAATATCACTGTTTATTAGGTGATAACTCTAGGAAGAAATAGTAGGAAAACGGTTCAAGTAGTTTTATTTTCAGATTAATATATAATAGCGCTCAATGTATGTATATCTTGTGTAACTTCCTCTGTTTGATATCAGCAGATATTAGGCTGATATCAGATTACACATCCCCCGTTGAAACTTCCTCTTTTACAGCTATCTTTATCACCTGTTCTAAATTACCACAGAGGGAAAACTTGGCAATACAAATGCTTTGGATTTGCATCTGGAACTTTTTTTTTTTATTTTTGCAATCTGAATCAGTAAATCATATAAAAGTAGCGTAGGCAACTTTGTCATGTGAAATACTGTATACATCTGGGTATTTGGTAATGTACAGAGGGGAAGAACCCATCCTTAAAAGCATTAATACATACATACATACATAAATAAATGATGCTGACACCTAGAAATGTGGCCCATCCACATTCAATATAATGATGCCGATGCAGCACGAGAGACACCAGATGCAGATAAAACAACATGATTACTGCAAGGTGTGCCTTGGACACTAAAAGGACACTACACAGTTATACTGTATCACAGTCTCACATTTTGAGGGAGAATGCGATTGGCTGTCTAATGGTAGGAATGTCCACCAGAGCCGTTTACCATACATTTCTGTGTTTATTTCACCACGTTTCAGAAAATTTGACAGTATGGCTACATCCAACTGGCCTCACAACCATAGATCACATGTAGGCCTATCTGGTTTCAAAAGTAAATAAAAATATGTATTATGCATACCATATAGCAGCCATTGTGAAAAGGATAACACATTTAAGATGCTATACACACAAGTTAGCAAGCCATACTATGTAAATAATGTTTGAGTGAATCCATCCTTCTTGAGCTACACTTATTTATTTTATTAGTCAGATGGGGGATGGTAATATATTCCCATCCACTCCCTCAGTTAGACAATTTCACACACAAGGTCTTATAAATCTTTGTCTGAGAAAGCACAAGATATTTTTGTTTATTAAATAATTAGTAGAGGTTTCACTGGGATTAGGATATACATTTTTTTTAACTAACATTTCATATCAATATGTTAAATACTTTGTGCAGGTTTGCTGATGTTCACTCTAGGATTGTAACAAGCCTGCACATGTTTGACTTTGCTGTAGGCTACTTTTTATCCATAGTTTTTCTGCGTGTGTCTCTGTCACTGAGGGCTGAATGATTCTCCAAAAACTCAAAACAAAAAGTTTTTGGTCACATGCAATTTCCCCAATGCCACATTTTCACATATTGTTGATGTGGTTTATTCTTTATTCAATACTGGCAGGAACTGGCGCATTGTATCCCTATATGTTTATGAAAATTATGCAAATCATCATATATTTTAACTTTGGGCTTTATGCATAAAGCCCAAAGTTAAAATATATGATGATTTGCATAATGTACCATGAACCAGCATGTCCATGCTGGTTCATGAATTAATATGTCTAGTGTTCCATTTAATGCACAATTTGTAGGTTATGCATACATTTGAAACTGCTTTGTCAATAAACCAAATGGATCATCATGTCTTGGAGGTCTTGGGAGGCGCGGCTGGGAACTTTCAGTTTACAGGCCGGGGGGGGGGGAACTATACACCTACCTGAAGTAATCTACAGTTCAATTGGCACACGATGACACTACTATTTATAGATACTAAACAGGATCAGTTAGGCTAGCCTATTTGAGCATCTAGGCTTATTAATAAATGCATTAGGTTTAATCATGGTTGACAGTCAAGATTAGGCTACGGCTAGGCTACATGGCAAAACATTGAGTTCATAAAGTTCATAAAACAGGTATAAAGCTTTAACATTACAGTGTACATTCACAATTGTTGCTAAAACCAAATTAAATACTAAGATCAAACTAGAGTCGTTTTTTTCTAATTGTATGATTACAGCAGTATCAGGGATGCACAAAAACGCGGAAGCAACTCTAGTTAGCTATCTCGTTTGACATGTCTGGCCATGGTCTGACCAATCCAAATGCTAAAGGGAACAAACCACAACAGCAGTGAGCGCTAGCTTCATGTCCACGATATAGGAATTACTCAGAAAGGACAGGGTTTGTGGCGAAAACGAGGGGGTTACATGAAGTGATTTTAAATTAGTAGTATAACTTCAGATCTTACTGTTTATGGGTAAGCTTTAATATTACCAATTGGTCAGGACGGGGATCTTGGGAATACAAACTGTCAGCTGTACGGTAGTAGCTAGCTACCAGAACCGCCATCTCTCGCAGTCTGAGCGATCGCCGTGTCTTCCATACCATGGGAAACGCTGCCACCGCCAAGAAAGGCAACGAGCTAGAGAGCGGTGAGTTGTGGTGCTTTAGATCGGGTGGTATTATTTTGTGTTATTGCTAATGCACAGTTACGATCCTTCAAACTACATTAGCTAATCAACCCGAGGATTGCATTGCTACCGTAACACCGAGGCTTGGGTTGCACGTCAGTCTGATGAAGACAGAACCATAAACAACCCCGTTTTGTAATCGATATGCGATATATATTTGCCATATTATGTCTGCATTCATGTAGCAGAAGGCCTGACAGAAGTAAGAGACCACGAAGGATGTGGCCGTAAGGGGGTGTGGTCCCTAAAATGTTTCCCCGCCGAAATTACTCTATTCCTTTGCTTAAAGTACGGTACATTATAATTTTTCATGTAATATTATTTTTACAAACGCACGTACTAACGCTGTATGAATAAACATATACTATAATACTATAATACTAATACTACTGGGGTTTCATACAATGCAATTAATTCGGCAGATTCATTATTCTGACGGGATTAATTTCGGCACAAGTAGGAACTGTCTTGCAAGCAAATATATTGATATAATGCCATTTGATATAATGAATAACACTTGCTGACTCCACCTGGATGGTAATACAATCAAAAGTGTTGTGTAAACAGCTATGCATTAGTTCTTAAACTAGCATTCACAAGGCCCATTGCCTCTAAATCTTGATGGTGATTTTCCTGGATTGTGTGGTACAGCTACTGTACAGTAGCCGTGTCGTTTATACATCGGTACGGTAGATAAATGCTTCACTAACTATACTACGGTAAAACGATCCAGACTAGCATCAAACCTCCACGTCGGTCATCACATTCGTTTGCTTGACTGTCCATTGCTGTGGTGTTCATAACAACATTATAAGCAGTCGGCATGTGGTTATCTTTGTTTGAGGTGTTTGTTTACATTACATTTGTTATCTAGTTATATCAGACACAAAGTTGATGATGCTCCAAACTTCTGTAACACTAATAACAGCAAACCACAAACCGATTTTTATGAATAATAACATCATTAGGTTTTGTGGTTCTATGTCCACATCAACTCTCAGCAACAATTTATTATTAGCTACATAAACAAAGATTTTCCTTAGAGCTGCTCAGTGACCAAATATGGCGAAGAAATGACAAATGCCTACTTCCCATTCATAAAACTAGCCCAACTCTACAAACTCTCCCTACAGACGGTGTACACACACACACTGTACATTATTTTTACTGTTCAAACACTAACACATAGTTTAAAAAAAATAGTTTTTATTTGTAATGCTGTTGTAACCTGGTGAGAGGAGCCCACACTCACACAAAGTTTGTCATTGACTTGGGTGGCTTGTCATCAGACCTTCGTCAGAGGATAAGCGGTATTACAGGCACTGAAAGGTTTGACGCAGCTAGGGCAAGGCCAGAGTTAATTTGCGACTGTACACTTTGACATTTGCATCTGATAATCAATCAGTCCAATGTGATACATCTGCAATGTTTTCACAGGAATGTGCCTTTCATCAGATCTGCTGAATTAACTGTAATGGTCCTATGGAGGCAAAAGTTAGACATTTAATGAAATGTAAAGGTTGTACAAGAGATTCTAAGCAGGTTTACTTCACAATATTTGTATATGCAAAGCATATTAGTAGCCAATTGCATTTATGTTTAAAATAACTTTAATTGCATAATGCTCTCAGTACAATATTCTGACAATGTGGGAGTTATTGATAAACAGCAGATGGTGACTGTAGCCACCCACTGGCAGCCAAATTATCAGATTAGCAGGGCCTTTCATAATCCTGGGCCTTTTCTCTCGAAAGTATTTATGAACTGTAGATTGTCGTTAAACCTATTTAAGATGACACCATTCTCTGAGCTGTAGATTTGTCTGCAGTAGGCCAAAGTCGATCTTAAAAGACAACCTGGTAACCTAACTGTTTGTACAGTATAGCATGCTAGATAGCCTATTCAAACTACTTCAATATGTCCCCCAACACCGTTTTAGACACTGACAGTGACATTGTGTATTCAGTTTTACTGTGAAATAGTATATGGGACAGACTGCGAAATGTTGTGCTTATCTTATTCTTGCTATCCGGTTGTGCTAACTTTAAACACTTTAGCTATTAGGCAAAACACTTCCTGTGTACAAAAGGGTGTCAAATTGTTAAAAACCAAAGATTCTCAAAATGTTGAGGAACTATGTAAACACTGCAAACTTTAGGCCAGTGTGCATGGTTTTCTCATGACTTTAAACCGGTTTCAGCAAGAGCTCATTAGACTATGAATCAATGATTAATAATGTGAAAGCAGTTTGGGAGGGACATTTATATTTTACAAATTATTTTTACAATCTCAAATCGAAATCACAATGCACATCTGAATTTGTCAGTTCTGCCATGCTTTTTTTCCTTTGGTCCACCACATCTTTCTATATCATTCAACATATCAACATGCGTGGTTCTTACTGCAAATCTATAGGAGCCTTTGCTATGCTCATTCTTCCCAGAGCCATATACTGTAAGTAAACAGAGTTTATGTAACTCTGTTTACTTCTATGGCAACAGAGTTACATACACAGCAGACATGTCTGTCTGCTGTGTTTCCCATGTAATGTTGACTTATCCTCCTGTCTTATCATTTTGTGAGCTGTGTGACTTCCCTTGAGAAGGTATTATAATACAGTACATGATGAACAATAGATTGGTGCTCATGGGGGGCCTCTGACCTAAACAATATTTACCGAGCCCTTTAGCATAACTTCTTAATACTTTAGTCTTCCTGTCTTGGATGTGTTTATGTTGTCTATGTTTCAGCTCATCTTCAGGAACAAAATATTGTAATATCCAATTTGATATTAAATTCAGATGTGCTAGCTTTTGGCCATCTTTTCCAGTGATTCCTAATTTTAATATTCATGTATATTTTCCTTTCCCTCCTATAGTCCTGTATAACTTTTTGCCTAGTCCACTCAAACCCAGAATATTGCTCAAGAAAATAATCCAGTAGTGTATGCCTAACTGTGTCTGTCTATTCTCTTTTTCAGTCAAAGAGTTTCTAGCAAAAGCCAAAGAAGACTTCTTACAGAAATGGGAATGTCCCCCACAGGTGAGAATGAAAGGCCTTGTGAATGAAATTGGTACGTGCGATATCTTTGGCCTTTATGTGTGTTAACACTTATGTCCACAGAGCACAACATGCCTAGATGACTTTGACAGATTAAAGACACTTGGCACTGGCTCATTTGGTAGAGTCATGCTGGTGAAACACAAAGCAACAGAGCAACACTTTGCCATGAAAATACTGGACAAGCAAAAGGTCAGTGGGAAGCCATCGTAGCTGGTCTCTCCAGTTTTTTTATGTGTTGTTTTCCACACGAAATGTGGTGCCTAGGCCTAACCTTTATACCAGCACCTCAATAATTGTAATCATTCTTCTTTCTGTATGTTTTAAAAGCATCTGCAACATTGTACTTGTTTAGGATTGTGATGTCATTATAAGGTTATTTATTTAAAATGTTATTCTGTTTTCTTTGTTTCATTATTTCAATGAGATGTTAAGTTAATAAAAAGCAGTTTTATATCTGCTGTTTATTCTGATACAAATGACATTTCTCTGACAAGGCGTCAGCTGATCACAATCATATCATAAATATCTGTTAGGTGGTGAAACTCAAGCAAATAGAACACACGTTAAATGAGAAGAGAATATTGCAGGCTGTCAGCTTCCCCTTTCTTGTCAAGCTGGAGTACTCATTCAAGGTACAGTGGTACTTTCTTTAATTTATTTTCTATTGAATTTCCTGGGGTCGATATTTATTAGCAAGTTGTTGTCGTTATTCTTTTACCAGGACAACTCCAATTTGTACATGGTAATGGAGTATGTCCCAGGAGGGGAAATGTTCTCGCATTTAAGACGGATTGGAAGGTTCAGGTGAGCCATTATTTGCATATATCTACTGTACTACTGTAAAGGAGACTTGGGCCTTCATTGTAATGAGCTCCCCAAGAAGTCCAGGCTGGTATTGCACCATCCCCTAACACAAATCAATATTCTGTTTCTTGCACTCTTATCTCTAGTGGTTGTGCATCCTTTTTATTTTGTGAAAATATATTTCTCTGTTTTGTTTTTGTCTCACAAGTAAATTGGAAGGGCGATTTAATGCCCACACTTATGGCTTTGAATGTGGCCACATTCTCACATACAGTAATGTGCTCTCAGCCTGAATTTACTGTAATTGTACAGTATTAGAAATTGAACAGATACAAGTCACACCTTGGACCATGCTGTATTTTGCCTTTCATCCTTTTATATCTGTTAAGGTTTTAACTGGCATTACATTGTTTCCTTCTCTTCTCCAGTGAACCGCACGCACGTTTTTATGCTGCCCAAATAGTGCTGACATTTGAGTACCTCCATTCACTAGACCTTATCTATAGAGATCTGAAGCCTGAAAACCTGCTCATTGACCATCATGGCTACATTCAGGTGTTACCTCCTCTTAATAAATACTATATTATTAGCAGTAGTAGCAGATGTAATTCTTTGCTTAGGCTATATCCTGTATTTATACTCTTCATTTCCAGGTCACAGACTTTGGCTTTGCCAAGAGAGTAAAAGGGAGGACTTGGACGTTGTGTGGGACGCCAGAATATCTGGCACCAGAGATCATTCTGAGCAAAGTATGAAGAAATTGTCTTGTTATTTAATTTTATCATATGAATATGACATATTAATGAACTGAAGGTTATTTAAAAGGTGTGTGTGTGTTTGTTTATATATATATATATATATTGTACATTTATTGTTTAAGTCGGTGTACTCGAGCTCTAATCTGAACTCTTTCTAGGGATATAACAAAGCAGTGGACTGGTGGGCACTAGGGGTTCTTATCTATGAGATGGCAGCTGGCTACCCTCCATTCTTTGCAGACCAGCCCATTCAGATTTATGAGAAAATTGTGTCTGGAAAGGTAAGCAGGTTTGTGGTCTATTGGATAGCACAATGTGCAAAATATACTCTGTGTTAGGTAGACCTGTACACCTGCTCCATATTTAGCCAATGTCAATTTAGGAAAACATGCAGTGGTCATTAGGTCTAGATGTTCTAGACCTAGGTTACTTTGACTGTAAGGTTGTTTGAGTGTCTCAGAAACTGCTGCTCTCATGGGATTTTCATGCACAACAACCTCTGGGGCCAGTTGTTCAATTTATTTAAAATCGTGATGAAAATGACCCGAATTTGGGAATCCGTAAATAGGAACATAAACTAAGTCTCGTATCAACAAAGCCGTATTACTACACGTTGCTTCACAATTAATTTCCATGTGTGACTGCGGAGCTATACTGTTTTGATTTGAGCTCGAAGTTAGCAAGCGTTCTCGAGAATGACTTAACCAGTATTTAATGTCTAGTTGATTTACTTTATCACTGGTTAAATGCAATGTCAGTCATTATATGGTGCTTCCTCCACCCCACACATTTTCCTGTTTTGAACAACCCATTCTCAAGATCCAATCCGATAATTAGGTTATTTTTGAACTGGCCCCTGAAGTTTACAGAGAATGGCATATAAAAATAAAACCATTCAGTAAACTGCAGTTCTATGTGCAAACATTCTTAATTAAAGAGGTCAGATGAGAATGGTTCACATTGACAGGAAGGTAACTTGTAAACAATAGTTACAATAGTGGAATGAAGGTGTGTATACAGTATACGTATACAGTATGTATATATGTATGTAATTTATCTGTATATAGATTTTTCTTTTTCAGAAAAGCCTGGCACACTTCATGGTGTCCTCTTTCTCTTTCTAGGTACGATTCCCTTCTCACTTCAGCTCCGACTTGAAAGACCTCTTGAGAAACTTGCTTCAGGTGGACCTGACTAAGCGCTATGGCAACCTGAAGAATGGAGTCAACGACATTAAGGGCCACAAATGGTTTGCCACAACAGACTGGATTGCTATATATGAGAGGAAGGCAAGTCAAACACATTTTGGAGTAACTCTTTAACAGTGCTGCTGTACAATTTAAGTGAATTAAGTTTGTGGCAAATCATTTGTTGTGATGTTTTTATGATTATGATGATCAATGTTTTGTGGTACAGTATAAAAACTAATTTATTTTAAGGATGAAAAGGATTAGAGCGTTTTGTTCACCTTTTTCTGTTTTATAATTATGTGAAATGTGGGGCTTTCATGGTCTGTGCTTGAGTACACAGCTGGCAGATAGCCTTTCTCCTCCATTGGAAGGCTCCTAAGCTGCCTGTGTGTCACTTTATCATCCTTAGCCTAATTAAGCATTGAAACCGTTGACCATTTGTAAGATAAAAGGCATGTTTGCAAAAGGAATGCGAATAGATGTCTGAGCCTAGCCTTGTGATGTCAAGCATTCCTATTTGAGACTGTATCATTATGTAATTCCTCTATTCAAAAGCACATCTTAAAGCTGGTGCCTATACATTCAAACTGCCTTACATACTTGGACTACCGTATACCATCATCTGATCCAATTAGAGCATGCAACAATAGCTAGAGCGCCAACAAAAGTCTTGTAGACTGTAACCGATAGTAATCATTCCTAGATTTTAGCCTGTCTATTACAATAGGCTAGATAATGACATCTCTAAGAACGCCTAGCATAATTTAAGGTTGTGTCAGCAATTGTAACATAATATACTTTTTGTCAATATCTACTCACTGACGACTAGATGAACATTCTGTGTGAGTGCTAAAAAATAATCATGTTTCTACACAGCCCTAGCTTTGTAAATGGGGAACACAAAGTGGTGCACACCGTACAACACTTTCCTAAGCTTTCCAATGTGGGGGGCAGAGCTTCTGAGGGAGCACCCTATGGCATTGAAGTGATATGTGTTTTGATTTGTTTAATTAGAATATGCATAAAATGCTTTTGCGCAGTGGGGACAATTGAGTTTGAGTTTTGAGTGATATTGATCACTCAAATTTTTTTCTTTATGACACGACAATAACAAAGGGATTCTCTGCCAGACTGATCTTGTCTGCACTTGTTTCAGTGAATTTACAGTAAACTTCAGTGAACTATACACTGAATTTATTATCTAACTGCAGAGATTGTGGCACAAACCTTCTCAAGTGAACTGCAAGTAGCCTGTAAGCGTGGCCTCTTATTATCTAACAAATCTTAAATGCTTGGCATGCTTTTGGTCACTTTTAGGTAGAAGCCCCGTTCATACCAAAGTGCAGAGGACCAGGGGACACCAGCAACTTCGACGACTATGAGGAGGAAGAGATCCGCGTCTCACTAACGGAAAAATGCGCGAAGGAGTTTGCAGAGTTTTAGGATGTGAGCTTGTGGAAATATCAGGGCATAAACACATTAAACAAGGGGATCTTTGCACTCTTCTAAAGACTTGGGATGGAGCAGACACCAACATTGTTCAATTCTACTACATAGTCCCTTCATTCCACTAACCTTAATGAGGTCGCGGTGATCCTTGAGTGCCGTTAATTCCCACTGTCACGTACACCACCTGTGTACTAAAAGCAGACACATTGTTTTATTTTTCCTCCTTTTTAAGTTTTGTTTTTTACTTTGACGCCATTTTAGTGTTTTATGTGCTTCAGTGTGATATTTTTTACATTTGAGGATAACTGAGGCACTGGCCACTACTAGTCCACACTAACTGATTTGTCTTGGGCAGAATGACAGTTGTGTGGCTTGTTGATGAGGTGTTGTCTCTAGTCAGCGGTGTATATTTATGGTCTGTTACAGGTCCACATTACATTGGCTATTGTAAAATTGGCCAGTTTTCAGACAGTTTTTTTGTTTCATGTGCATATTGTCAGTTTTTGTAAGCCATTTAAACAATAATTGTTTAAAGCATGACCAAATAGAATTGTGTGTGACAGAAGAAGAAAGGTCTTTCCTTTCTTTGCCTTAGAGAGCCAAGTGCTCAGACAAAGCATCCATTCACTGTCTTCTTGATATTCTGGCTGAGTCACAGTTAGCCATTGCAGAAATATGACAAAACCTTGTTACGAATAGTAAAATGCAAATGTGTTTGTTTGATCCATCTGGATCTTTTAGTCCTATGTAAAAAAAAAAAAAATATTTTGTATCTCACAATTTCTTTTTTTGTGTGCTGTGTCTAACATCATGTCCACCTTATCCATAGATTTTATGTCTGTTTATATTGACCATTTGATGCTAATGATGAGTTTGTGGAGCAATGTGAATCCAGTATATGGAGAAGATTATGGTTTAACGGTGTGTATTGTAAACCGATCAGTTCAATGTGAATAGTGGCTTTGTCCACAACATTTTTAGAAATCTTAAGAAAAAATAATACACACTTCATAATGTACAAGAGTTAATAGTTAACATGAAGATGTTTTAAATCTTTTGGGACAGGACCGCAAAAAAAGGCAATTATGATTTTTTCTGTTGCTGAACCTAGCCGTTTTTTCTTGTTTGATTCGGTCTTAAAGAATGTAGATCTGCAACTTATAGGTATGCATATCTGCAAAGCTCGATTTAAGGTACAAGTCCTCACCATACACTGGCTAAAAAAAACAAAACAAGATTGCTCCTTTATATATATACTTATACATTTATTGTTCATTACATTATACATATGCATTTCCTTTCATTTGTTCCATTTGTTCTTATTTATACACATTAGAGATGCTAATACATTTTATTTTTAAAAGTGTCAGGCTTTATCTTGTATTATATGCTTGTATTTTTAGTCACCAACAGACTTTTATGTGGGTTAATTAATACTGTCAAATGTGAACATAGTTACAAAACTGAGTGGATCGCACATTTTCACTGAACAAGTTTCCTTGAAAACGTTCAAGACATTATTTAACAGTTCTATTATCTTGTGCACTGCTGAAACAATCTAAAGCAGTAAAACACAGCGATCACTTTATTGTTCACCCACAGCCTATATACTATGGCAAGCCATTTTTACATTTATTCTCAAAGACTCACCTAGTATCTATTATTTAGATACTAGTATCTATTCCATTAGTTACTAGTATACAAATAGTTACCATCTATTCTTTAGATACTAGTATGTATTATAACTTTACTAGTAACATTCATTAGATACTAGTAACTATTGGAATAGGTAATAGTAACATTTTAATTCTTACTAGTAACTATTTTTCATTGATAATGACTAGTCAAAATTACTGATAGTTCAATTAAAGTTACCAGTAAAATTAGAATAGATACTATTAACTATTTCAATAATTACTAGTAACTATTGGAATAGATACTATTATCTAAATAATACATACTAGTAACTAATGGAATAGATAGATACTAGTCACTATTGGAAGTTATTAGTCAGGAGCAAATTGACATCTGACGGCAGAGGCCAATAGAATTACATTTCAAAAATGAGCAATTTATATAAATAGATATAGTATCTAAATAATATACATACTAGTAACTATTGGAATAGATATACTAGTATCTAATAAATAGATACTAGTAAGTCTTGGAGAATAAATGTCAAAATTGCTTGCCATAATAGACAGCCCGACTCTTTTGGTAACTTGCCGTTACTGCGGTTCTTGTTCCTTGAACGTGTATCAAACGAGATGAGAAAGTGGTTATTAAAGTAGAAATATCCCCAGTATATTGCAAAGGGGTATATTTAATATTCCCCAGCCAAATACCGAATAATAAAAAAATTGTATGACCAAAAAAACACTACATTCTAGGGCTCAGAGCTAAATGGGCGTGGCCGTAATCCCCCCCCCCCCCCCAACTCTAGGCAACATTCTGAGAGGTGCTACACTTCCATCTAGCAGCAATGCCACATCTTTTAGCTGGTGCAATTGGTTTTGTAAAACCTTATATGGGCCAGGAGACAGATAAGGCACCTGAAGAAAATTGATGAGCCAATAAATCCACGTATTATCCATAAGTTGTTTCACAATGGTTAGTTAAGACTTCACCTAGCAAAAAAAAAAAAAATATTTACACTACCGGTCAAAGGTTTTAGAACACCCCAATTTTTCCTGCTTATTATTGGAATTCAAGCATGTTAAGTCCAATGAATAGCTTGAAATGGTACAAAGGTAAGTGGTGAACTGCCAGAGGTTAAAAAATGTTTTAAGTCTACCCAAAACTGAAAAATAATGTACATTTCGGAATTTTATACAAAAATGCCTTTTTCGGGGAACAAGACATTGGTTAACAACTTGGAGCTATTCTGCAGCAATGGAGATTGATCAAGCCTTGAACGTTGGTGTTACCAACCCCCACAGGGTTCCCAACTTGAATTGATTACCTACAACCCCCCTTCTGCATAAAAGTAGTGTTGCTATAATGGCAAGAGAAAGGCAATTAAAAATGGAAGAGAGACAGACCATCATACCATTTAAAAATGAGGTATTTCCTACAGAGAAATGGCCAAGAAAGTCAAGGTCAGTGAGTAGTTTCCTTCACCATCAAAAGGCACTAAGAAAATTGGAAAAACTGACAGGAAGAGGTCTGACAGACCCAAAGCCACAACAGTATCAGAAGAAAGGTTTCTGACAGTCAACAGCTTGAGAGCTAGGCGGTTCACAGGACAACAGCTGCAAGCACAGCTTAATAGTGGTCGTAATAAGCAAGTCTCAGTTTCAACTGTAAAGAGAAAACTTCGAGCTGCAGTTTGACAGGTCGAGATGCAGCAAGAAAGCCATTGCTAAGACGTCAGAATAATAAAAAGAGGCTTGCCTGAGCCATGAAACACCACCAATGTACTACTGAAGACTGGAAGGTGTTAAGGACTGATTAATCAAAATTTGAAAACTTTGGTTCATCGTGCAGGATTTCTGTACGCCATCGATAAGGCAAAAGGATGGTTCCCCAGTGTGACAACTATCAAACATGGAGAAGGAAGTGTTATGGTCTGGGGCTCTTTTGCTGGATCCAGGGTCGGTGAATTGTACAGAGTGAGAGGCACCCTGAACCGAAATGGCTACCACAGCATTCTGCAGGGCCATGCAGTACACTCTGGTATGCGCTTAGTTGGCCAGGGGTTAATCACAGCAAGATAATGACCCAAAACAAATCCAAGCTGTGCCAGAACTACCTTAGGAAAGAAGAAGATGGTAAGCTTAAAAACATGGCGTGGCCAGCACAGACTTGGACCATATTGAGCTGGTTTGGGATGAATTGGACAGAAGAGGGAAAGCAAAGCAACCTACAAGTGCCATACATGTATGGGAACTTCTGCAACAGAGTTGGGAATAACTTTCATTAGAATATTTGATTTCCATTGTAGAAAGAATGCCACGAATGTGTTTGGCTGCTATACCTGCCAACAGTAGCTACTTTGAAGAGTCAAAATTGCAGAATACATTTTTATTTATAAATTGATTCCACTTCTTTAACTTTTATTTGTTCTATGCTTAAATTTCAGAGTATCATGACATATTGAACTGCACTAATTGTGTATATTATATTGTATGAAAAAAGATGCAAAAGACAATATATTTACTTTTATTTTTGAAACATTTAAATAAAGACATGACAATGTTGTATATTAGGCCACATTTCAGGACAATCTTATAACAAATATCAATTGGCCAAGAAATTTAAAGTTTAGTAGCCTGTAAACAAAAAACTGAAGCAGATAAGTGAACATGCATTGTTCCAATAGGTGCTGAACCAAGTGTGAAGAGCTGGCACTCGCACCAAGTCAAACGTATCTTCTCACATTTATATAGATATTAAATGCACACCTATGTAATTTGGGCATTTTAATTTTGTTACACATTTAATTCCAGATGTGCAAGGTATCTTGGATACAGGCAGGTTGTCGCCTGGTGCTGGGGCTATTTGTGAAGGCGGAACAGGATCGTCATCCCTTCCTGTGTGGTGCTCCGCATACAGCACTAGTACCCAGATGACGAGGGTGTTTATGTCGGCTTTCAACCCCACCTTGATGGCTGACTTTTCTAAATGATTGGTTTCATTTTTTATTCAAAATCAGCAGTATAGTTGCTGTTGAAACAAGACAAATGTGTGTCAGTCTTACTTGGCTGTGTTGACATCCTGGGATGGCTCATTGGTGTTCCACAGGGCATTTGAGGCTCCAGGACTGTTAAACCGGGAGACAAAGCCTGCAATGGCCTCAGCTGCTCTGCTGTCGGGCTGCTCATACTGCGCACAGTGGTGGTGGGACGGACACTCTTTGCAGGGAAGCCACGAAGGGTGCAGGGTCACAGATTACCTCATTGAAAAGGAGGTCCATGAGCTTTCCAATGTAGTCTATGAATTAATTAAATTATTAGACGCTTTCAAACAAAAAAAGTAATCTGTCTTTTAATAAGTGTGACATATGCAAAGTATACTGACAGGAATGTTAAAAAGTGTAGGCAATTAGTAATTTAAAATGAATGCATAATGTAAACATAACAAACCAGAGGTGCTTTGGGTCTTAACGGGAGAGACGGCATAGCCCCCCCTCTTTGCCTTAGGGTACGTGACACAGTATTGAGGGTCTCCCTCAGCAGTCCGGGCTTGGCTGCGGCAAGTGTTTTCATTTAAATGAAAAGCAGCCAGGTAAAGTCTGAAAGTAAACCTAATTGTCAGTTGTAAAAAGTGATCTATATAATTCAAAACTATAGCACCAAACATTTATTTTCTATGTAAAGATATAGTAGAGTAATGGTGTCCTGAGCAGAGAATGACAATGTTTTGTAATCTGAGCTCCTCTGTTCTTTGTCATATCTTGGCCTGCACAGTGACACTTTAAACGTTTTGGTTACATCAATAGCAGTCCACTTCTGTAGCCTACCTGCACATCATGCTGAGGTACGAGAAGGTCACATTCTTGGGTGCAAACCGAAGTATTACACTGTGGTAGCTCTCCAGTGCAGAGGTCTGATAAAGAGGGCTCAGCATCTTAACGTCAGCGAGAACCCGCTTGTTGATCAATACACTTTCAAGCCTGTAGGTTAACTTGGTTGCTAGAAGAGATACAAAGCAAGGGTACATACTTTTTAAAAAAGTGTATTAAAAAGGTATACTCAGCTATTTCAAGATAATTGTAAGATACTACAAATTGTCAAATTCATTAAATAGCTCCTTGCATTTCGCTATCTTAACGTTCTGTGAGTGTTGAAAGAATGACTGATACTTCTACACAGCCGTAAATAGGAAAAAACAAAATGGTGAACAGCGCTCAAAACAACAAAGCTTACAACGCTTTGCTTCACATTGCATTTCGATGTGCGAGGCGGCGATGCATGAGGACCGCAAAGCGACACGGTTTTGATTTGAGCTCAAAGTTACCAAGAATGACTGACCCTGTCTTAATTGGGTTAGATCAGGGGTGGCAAACCCTGGTCCTGGAGGGCCGCAGCCCTGCATGTTTTAGATGTCTCCCTGCTCCAATAACACCTGA
>JAODUH010000009.1:2586130-2599192 GCA_027564835.1 Typhlichthys subterraneus | reverse complement strand
CTGTTGCTTTCTCTCTCCTTCTCTCTCTCCTTTTTACTCTCCATCCCCCCCTCCCTCTCCCCCCCCCCTCTCTCTCTCTCCCTATCCCTCCCTCTCTTTCACTTACCGTCTTCTGACCACAGCCTCACACACATCTAAATGTTCTCTTTCCCCTCCAGCGCTTTGTAACCATGCTGTATCAGTTACAGCTCAGCAGTCAGGTGGGTCTGCATGCAGGGCAGCCAGCTCTCACAGGCCTCTGGCCTGCTCAGGGAACCCAGGGCCCGGGCCCCGCGGAGGCCTTGTCCCGGGCAGGACAGAAAGACACCTGGGCCAAACCACAGACAGACGCCTCCAGCTGCAGACTGCCTGATGTTCACCACTGATAGAATGCAGGACAAAGGTGGAAGAACTCAACCACTCTGCTGCTGCACGGCCACTGATTTTTCCCCTGAATTGGAATTGGGATTAATCCGTGAAGAAAGGGGCACAGAATAATGTATATACCGTAGGGATAGTTTTCAAGATCTCTGTTTAAAGCAAACGCCAACATTAAGCTGGGCAGCTCAAAGTGAAAGTGGTTAAGTGTCTGACGGTGAAAACAGTCAGTGAGAACAACAGCTCCCTTTTCTCTCCACGCTGTTGACATGAAAGACTGCATTATGCCTGAGATTAGAGGCAATTACACTGGGAGTGCGCCCTAAGACCTTTGTTTGCCAACATGACAGGAGGGAGCAGGGCTGTAATTTGATGAGGGGGCAGCGTGAGTGATCTGCATTTGGTAGACCTTCGCTATCAGGCAAACTATTACTGTGTGTACAGTGTTGTGATGTTGTAGTTCTACTTCCCTCACTGTCAACTCTGTTGTGTCAAAGTGAAACATGAGTTTAAGGAGAAACTGTAACTCATATTTGCTCCAGTTCAATTGTTCCAGATTCCAGATTAAAAGATATTAGCCATTGTTTAGGCACTTGCATTAATTCAAATGAGACAATTGTGTTTGATTGTTATGAGCTCCCGTGGTGTAAACATACGAACCATTTTGTACCTGTCGTCAAACAAAAGCACTCAAGACATGCATGACAGATACTTTATTCCGGCCACACTCATTGTTTCAACGGTGGGTTTTCAGGACAGGAAATGTGCGGCTTGTTCCAGACAGAGGCAGAATGGAACACGTCTTTATTTGAGGGAAGTCATTCCGTTGATATATAAAACACCAAAGCACAGTTTCCTTCCCCCTGGCTTTTCCTGGTGTGACCCCCTTCAAAAGGACCCGGTCCTTTATACCGGGCTCACATGCACACACGGGACCAGAAGAAAAACAAACAGAAGCCATTTAAATATCAACCAACTGGCCTTCTGTTTGAATGGCCGGCTTCTGCGCAGCTCGGTCTGGGCTCGACCGGGGGGAGAGATATGTTGCTGTTACATGTCTGGCCTTCTAAACCATGGAACTCAATTTGAACTATAGGAATAACACTGTAGTTCAAACTGAGCTTTTGGGAACTATTTTTGGACCTTTTGTGTGTGTTTGTGTGTGTGTGTGTGTGTGCGTGAAGTTACAGTAAATGAAGAGACACAGCAGCGTTCTCTAATTACGTTTCTTCAACTCTTGGTGTGTGCGTGTGTGCGTGCGTGAATGTTTCTCAGGAAGATAATGAAGAGAGAATAAGAGGAGGCGCTGGACCACCTATTGCAGTGAAATCTTAGGAGTGATGGATGGGAGGTTGTTGAGGGGGAGGGCAGGAAGGGTGGGCTGGGGGATGATGAACAAGAGGGCAGGGGAGAGTTTAAGTTAAATCCCCACTCACACCTCTTGCCCTGGGTGGATGAGGGGAAAGACCTCCCATGCTGTCTGTGCTTTTATTAGAGATGCATGCGCCACGATTTGTACTGATGCGCTTGAACAGAAACGAGGGATTTAAACCATGAATAACTATCGTTATTGTCGTTATATTTAACTAAAGGGCTAACAAAACAATGAAACTATATAAAATAAATAAACTAAATACAACAATAAAAAAATAGAAACAGTTAAAATAAATATGAAGTCCACGATTATAACAAACACCTTTTAATTAACAGGTTCATAAAAATAAATAAAACAAGTTATACATTTCTCAAAGCAATAAGTTGCCTCTGGGTTTTATTTGCTTCTTGGCATGAAATGCATAATAATATCATGTCACAGAGAAAGTGTATTACTGTTGTTTGCAATAAACACATTGTTTGCCTTCTTTCCTGCTGTAGTATGACTTGACATTACACATTATAGTGAGATAGAAGCAAATGTTTGCCTCCCACTGTCATCATATTTGTTATTAATGCAAAGCACAAGGGGCAAATAATCCTTCCCGCTCTATATTATGTGTCAACTTGTTTGCACGAGATCATAACTGTAAACATTTGGTAAGCCCTTTGCAAACACAAAGTGGTGAATAACTTAAAAGACAAACGGAGAGGTTGCAGGACTTGTGGTTTAGCGCCTGGTGTGTGCAGGTATTACTGCTGTAGTAGACTGCCTTTAACTGTCAGGAAATGACCCATAATCTGCAAGCGTTTGACTGCTGCAGCATTCCTGTGAAATGACACAAGTTGAGGTAGATTAGGGGCTGGGTAATTAGCTCATTAGTCAACATAAACACATGGCAAGACTCCCCTGGTTCTACACACCCTGCCCCCACTCGCAGCCCACAGCTGGTGGCGAAAGTATAAGCTCTAACACACACACACACACACGCGCGCGCGCACGCACGCACACACACACACGCATGCACGACGCGCACGCACGCACAGGCTGCTCCCAGACCACTTTATCATCCCTCCTTGCCTCCTTACATTTTTCTCATCATCTCTCCTGTTCAGCTTTGCTCCAGACAAACCAGTCTTTCATATTGTGTCCCTGGGGGCTGTGGGCTGTGGGCCAGCAGCACCCAGCAGCTTATCAGAGCACTTTATCAGCACAAGGGGACAAGGATGTGGGCTAAACAGCTTCACTCCGCCGCGCTACGCCTCACACAACCAGCAGGCTCTTAGCAAACAACTATTTGTAACCTTGAGCTAAATGTTGTAGTTTCTCTGGACATCTGTAACACTGAATGTTAGAGCAGTGTATTTGAGGGTCATATTGCCTGTGAGCCATAGAGGTGTGACCCCCCCAAAACCATTTGGTTAATAGTTTCATAATATAAACTCTCAAAATATATAAACATAAGCAACCATTAGCAACAAGACAGTGTTTTAGTTAATACAACGAAATGACTTTAACCTGTTCATCCCTAAGTGGGTCGTGCACGTAACTTTCCCCCACTCCCCCAACTTGTGGAGTTATGGTTATTTTTTTCATATATATGTCTAGACACTATTGATAATATTAATTGTAACTAGACATATATGAGAGAAGATAGTCTGGCCTCCATAGGCCAGACGTGTATATTAAAGTTATATACACATCTGGCCTAGGGATGTAGGGGTTTTAAAGCAATGTGAAGTAAAGTATAAAAGTAGTAAAGTAGAATATTACATACTGTATATACAGTACATTTATTTGATGTATTATTCGGTGACCCTACAGAGATAATCATGACCCCTTGTGGTGGTCAAATCTCCACATTAAAAAGCACCATTATAGACATGTTGTGTTCAATGTGTTTCTACAGCACGTGCGTGAAACATAGGGCATCTTTTGTGCCGTACTCCTGTCCCAATAACCTGGCACCCCTGTTGCCTCTGGGGACAGTTCCTGAGCGCTGGGAGCCAGCAGGCCTTCACACCTCCTAAATGTAGCAGGAGGCCTCAGCCTTCTCCTCCACCACAACCCCGGTGATCAGCATAATGCTCCCTTTCACCCCACACGTCACAAACCATATGATAGATTGTGCCAACTGTATCAAGGAGGTGTTGAAAATGGAAACATTCCTGGGTTTCAAAGCTGTGCCACACTGATAGAATGCCTTTAGAGTGAATCTCGGCTTTTAGAGCGGGTCTTAACACTTTACGCTGCCGTTTTAGCACCTCAGATTTTGGTCACAGGAACGTTTTTATTTCAGAACAGGACCGGGTGTGGTTACCTTAATGTCAATGGAAACATAAGGCCTGCTTGATGGTGTTTAGTGATTGATATGAATTACTATTTGTGTTGACTGTAATACAGCACATGTTGTGAGGTAGACTGTGCTTACAAAGTGGGGTGGCTGTTTGAATGCAATGAATGAATGAGTAGATAGATAGATAGATAGATAGATAGATAGATAGATAGATAGATAGATAGATAGAAAATGTTTTATATATATATTAGGGTGTGAGTTTGAAAGTAAACATAACATAAAATATCAACAGCCAAGGAGACCACTGAAAATTCTTTAAAATGTAATAGTATAAATATGCTGTTAATGTATAGCATAGATTGAACATTTGCATTAATCTAAATGTTATAAATAATGCATATACTATAAGACAAAAAAGAAACTTATAAATAAACTGATAAGATAAACTGCTGCAGTGGTCTCTAAATTGTGTTCCGCAGCTGTAAATAAATGTTTTCCCTGAAAGCGTTAAACTACGGCACCAACATCAAGCAAGTGAAGCTGATCAGATGGTGAATTAGCCAAGTATAGCAAGCTGTTAATATGCGGGGACATTATCACTGACGGGTGAGGGAATGTACCACACCTTGCTCTATGGCAGCAAGCCGTGACCTAATCAGCGCTGATGAATTACATTAGCAGTCATGCTATCTTAATGGCCGTGTCTGTCTACCCATCTTCTTTCTAGCCCATCTGCCCAGCCTTGGCCTTACTCACATGTCCTCCCACACCTCTTAGCTCGCTAACATAATTTGCTGGTTCTGATGCATGTCTGAATGGTGTACAGGTATGTGTGAGCATAGGCGGTATGTCATTCTATAATGAGCTTTCCCATTGAAATTCATAAAATCATAATCATTAATAATTAAGTATGATTTATTTATTGTTTACAAAAACACTATACACTACATTTGCTGATAATTATTATTATTTAGCTCAAAATCCAACCATCTTGTGATTAACTTTTAAAATGAGAGCATTTAAGATGGTGACTGTATGTCTCTTGAAGGTATAATATTTATCCAGCTGATCCATCATCGTGCATGGTGCAGATGGCATTGTGTTTGGTCTGGCCCTCCTGGACTTTAAATGCTAACTTTTATTCATTCAGTAAACTGATGAAACCATAAAGAAGCTAATACTCCACACTCTGGGAAGGGGATCTTGGCAAACTCTCATTTTATCCGAGTCGTTGCGTCTGTGTGAAAGGGGAATAAGGGGCTCGGTGTGTGACCCCATCATAAGGAGGACCAGTAGGCATCCTGCAGTCTCATTTCCTGGTTTTGAAGATGGCATCCTTCCTCTTCCTTTGAGTTCAACCTCCCCCACTTTGACACCCACTGTGTGGCGTCTTTGGTGGGTGGTTCAAATAGTTCTTTAGGAGTTGGTTTCAATTTGGCCAGGACAAATGGCTAATTACTAACTCGGACTATGCCACCTGTTCTGCATGCAGTGTGACAGTGAGAAGACTAAGGTGAGAGATATCATTGACCATGGCTTTAAGAGCAAAACACCAAAGCAGTTATAGGCCATTGAAACCTTTTGTCCTTGTTGAGATGTGTTGTTGATTTTTACACTTCTCCTCGTGTGACATAATTGATGACTTATACTGATAAAAAAGACCAAGGATAGTTGCTTTTTGGTTGAGCAACCAAACACAAATATTATCTAAAGCTTGTGACAAGGACAAAATGAACCGTTAGAGGATTTACTGTACGACCCTTATAAGATGCAGTTAGTTCATTTGAATCACCAACTGGCTTAATTAATAAAGTATTGTTAACGAATATAGAGAAATATGTCTTTCAATGAGAATGCTTCAATCTCTGAAAATAAGACAATGGCAATGACAGGGACATGCTGTACAATATAAAGTATACCCTCTAGTCTACAACACATGCAAACAATGTCATACTTACTACTTTTGAAAGGGCTAAGTAGGTTATTTTCATGTGTCACCATCTGAAAGCAGTTGAATATTCTGAGTTGTTTGTGGGGGGGCTCGGACTCTGGGAACTGTATCCCAGTGTTCTAATATTTCCATCCCACAGAGGAACCTCAGCAATGGTCTGCCATTGGTTGTCTCACATGAACACCAATTAGGCGTGATGCAGACCAGAAAGTATAACCGATGCACTTCGCTATGAGGAGCAATTGTTTTAAGTGTGGTGTTTTTCAAAACTCTCTTGACGTCATGGGGAGCTAGTGAGCGGTCCAAGTACTCTGGTTGTAACGTAAGCTCAGTGTTCCGGGAAAGCCAAGCTAAAACATGGAGGGAGAGAGAGAGAGAGAGAGAGAGAGAGAGAGAGAGAGAGAGAGAGAGAGAGAGAGGTGAGGTTTTCTGGGTAATAACATCTTTTGCGGGAGAAAAGAGGAGTGTTTCGTCGTTGTCTTTCCCCCCCCATATCATTTTTTAATTCTTCTTTGTGTTCTGGCAGGTTCCATAGCCTCCGTCCACGTAACGCACACTCTGCACATTTTGCAGACAAGGGTCTTCAGGGAGGAAATAGAGAGGAAATGTGTGTAAAGATCAATCTCTCTCTCCTCTGCTGCTAAACCTTCCCCTCCCCCGTCTCTCTGGGTCTCAGTTTGCACAAAGAAAAGCTCCCTTGTTTGGGGACCTGGGTGTCCTGCCACTTAAGGTGTGTTCACAATGAGACAACATACAACTTGGCCATCAGTCAATAGAGAATGGTCATTTATAAGTCTGTAATAAGATCCATATTCACTCACAATAGACTTTCTTGCCAGAAAAGTACTTATTTTATCTCTGTATTCACAGTATTTGGCAAGGACGATGAACAAAACACATCTTATTAAGGGCAGTGGATTTGCATGAAATTGGCAATTGTTATGCTTTGGCCCAATACACAGTATTGGCAGTGCTAACTTATTTGAGACAGTTTCTCACTTCTCTTCTCAAGTCTGAAAGAAGGAGCAGCATGTGAATGCTTGTTGGTGCAGTGGGAATGGATACGTCCATTCACATGTGTGTTATTGTGTGTCAATTAGGTTTTTACTACATCAGGATTGGGTTTTAATGGTTACAATTGATGGGGTGGGGTGGAGTTGAACCATGGGGTAATTCTGAAATATGTAGAGAGAGAGTTCGGGGGGCTGAGGTTTTACTGTTTCAGACCAGGGGTTTGTAAATATTCTCAGGGGATCTCATTTATGCCAGCTGGTCACAAGTTTGGCAGCTAACCTTTACCTCATGCTGTCACCTATATGGATTTAAAGGAATTAAGATAGTAACTCCCCTGGTTATGGGTGCTGCTATCCCTGACACATACTAGTGTAACGAGTCCTCATACAAGGTAATGTGACATACGTCCATATGTGGTAGACAATGAGCTGCCTGTGCCTGTGAACTGTGAGTTGACAACGTGAGTTCAAATGCATTAAGAAACTGAGAACCTTTTACTAGGAAGAATGTACAGTAGTAGGCTATAGAGATAGTATTTCCCTCTGTATTTGAACCTCCCACTTTTATCTCTGATATTACTGTGCTGTCCAGTATGCAATATAGCCCATAATGTATTGTATGTAGAATATGTTGGCTTTGTTTATTGGTGGTCTTTGCCATGTCAGTTATGATTGATGATGGCTGGACAACTACTGCACTATTTCACCCTTTGTCACCATGCACGGCAACTGTTATATATACATATCAGCTAATATTAGCATCACAATTTAGCCACCTTTGGTTTGAGATAATGCCGAAAGAGCAAGGAGGAACCAAAACATCAAAGAATCTTCTAAGTAGAAATGGCAGCGGGGTGCTTTGCTGCAACAGACATGCCACCGGAGGGAAGTGTGGCCCGGCGCGTAGCATGCATAAAAAAAAAAGCATTGATAAATAAGGAGGATGGAAAGGTTGTAAACTTCACAGCCTGGGTCAGGGAGGAAAAAGCCCCCCGCAGCCTCGGATTATTTTAACTTCACCCCTCGTACAGTTTCTATAGTAGGCTGCATCTCAATAACAAAAGTCACACACACATACACAAGTGTGCACATTTTACAATGCACACACAACATACAACAATCAAAAGTTTCCTTTGGAGTGTATAGATTATTATTATTATTTATTTTGATGAAAGGAATTTTACTTCTTTACATTATGCTACATAACGCTCGCCCGCCTGCCTCAGTTGAGTAGTTTACTTTTCAGGCGAGTCTAATTTTAGAGCCTGTAGTCTGTCAGGCGGGTCCACTTTTCAGCAACAATAGCTATGGGCTATAAAAATGTTTTGTTAGATTGTGTATTGCGAAGTGACTGAGGATAATAAGCCTTCCTAATCAGACCACCTTAAAAAAGAGGCGGTATTCAAATTGATGGACACTTGTCTTGTACAATCTAGCTAGGTAACCTTGTAAACTAAGATAGCCGAAGTTTAGAGTAAATTATAAGGAGCTAGACATCTTTAGTTATTTTCACTGTGCTGGCGTGGTTGGGAATGTGTAGTGCACGACCTGGTTAAACTGATCGCTTGCGTTTCACATGAAGTATCATTATTTTCCAGTCAATCACCACTATGGCTGAACGCTTGGCCTGCCCATTGTGTCCTCCACATAAAAAAGATCAAATTGATTTGTTGAAATACTGGTTTCAAAACAGAAAGAATCACAGAAAAATATAATGTGTCATTACAATCCTTCACTATGTAATGTCAGTTCCAATGTTTGGTGCATTCTTCTACTCTAGCTATGTTTCATTAATTGTCTACACTATATCATTAATATTATAGGCTATATATATTTTTGCGTGTGTGCATAATAGATTACTATATTCTATTCTCTATAACTCGCTGGTTTGAACCCCGCTAACTCCTCACCAAGTGTCGAGGTATCCTTGAGCAAGACTTCTAACCTTTGGTGGCATCTGTGTTCGGACAGCCCTTGTAATGGAGCATATCAATTGTTCAGGTTCACTGTAGAGAACCTGAGGCCAGGAACCTCTAATACACTTCTAAAGAGGCTAAGGCTTGCTTAAGGAACAGCTAAGAAAAAAACAAGAAATGATTAAGAAATTTTGCCTTCATTTAAAAAGACAAATGTAAGAAGATTCTTCAGATACACTCCTGAGTATTCACCCTAACACACTGCCAGGCTTCAAGTAATGCGCCTGTGGCCTAACAAGCAGTGGTTCGGAAGAACTGCTGGCAGCTGCAAGCGTGGTTTACCGAAAGTGTGATGTTAGCCCGTGATAGACAGATGGTGCATCCAATCACCTATTTCATTTGAAAGTGCCTACCCTTTTCTAAACTCTTTTCAAGGACGACTTCTCAGACAAACCATCTGGCGCCTCAGGTAAACACTATAGGGCACAGAGGGGAATGTTGGGACAAACTATCCTCATATAGTTGCATCGCCTCATACCTTATTAATTTCCGTTGCAAGACTATTTTGTCTGTTTCTTCAGAATCAGTATGATGCATTATGTGTGTAAGACAAATATATCTATTTGTAATTGTGCTGCTGGGGTTTACTGTTCATTTATTCTCCCCGGTTTTCCCTGTGTCATTATCGCTATAGCTGCCCCTTGTCTCCAGATGCCCTTGTGTGTGTCTCCGAGAGACCCGTCAGTTCATTAATCCTGGCTGCTCTCCCCCAACCCACCCCCACATCCCTTCAGACAGCGGCTTGTGACAGTGAGAGTGAGCCAGTGACTGTTATGAGATAATAGAGCTGAGCTCAGAACATCATTCATATCTCCCTGCCAAGTTTAGCAACATGACTCAACATTGTGACATTCCCAGCAATTTATATATCTCATTGGGTCTTGTTTACACTGTCTCTCCCTGGCTTTATATATCCCTATACTGTAGGTTTAGCGGTCTTTGCGTCTTTTTGGTTTTGTACAGTAAAGTCAAGTAAAGGTGTTTTTATTGTCACATACACATACATGTAGCAACATTTGTTCTCTGCATTTAACCCATCCCTCAAGGGAGGAGTGGGCAGCCGCTGTGCAGTGTCCGGGGACCAGCTCCAGGTAGAGGCCAGTGTCTCTGGTCAATGGCACTAACAGGAGAGAGTGACCTTAAAATTATTTTTGGATGTGTGTTGTACATGTGTTTATATGGTTTTAAAATTATAATAAATATGACGATGCATTCACTCTGTCCCCGGCAGGTGGCTCAAAATGCAAAGCACAGAATAAAGTCTTCTCTTGGTAGTTTCATTAGATCCAAAACAAAGGTCTATTCTGCACATAATCTCGTGAAATTAATTACTACAGTACGGCACAATGAATATACATAATAAGAAGTTAAAAAGGCCTACATGCAAGATAATAAACTCAGCTTCACTGAACACACTTAACCTATAATTATTCTACTGGATGCAGTCTCTTTCATACTACAGTGTAAATACTGTGCGTGTTTAAACTGTAGTGCGAAATGTTGTGTTAAGTAAATTGTTGATGGCATCAGAATAACGGTAGCCTACCAGATCAGAGTACTGTCTGTGATCTCATAAAGATCAATGTAAGGCTTTCACAGCAAGCAGAGGAAATGTAACAATGTAACAATATGATTGTTTTGTACTTCCTTTAACATGAAAGCCACAGGGAGAGACGTGTCTATTCTGAGCCTTAAAAGGCTAATTTCTTGTCTTATTTTAAATCAGTTTATTTATGAGAGGGATATTTGGAATATTTTTAGGTTAGGTCGGGAGCTCGAGAGGATTTGATTCACGAGGAGAAAAGCAGCTGTCTTGCTGAAATGCACGTGCACAACACACACACATTTTACATTTGCAACCTTAAGGCAAAATAATGAATACCTTTACCATGATGCCATTCAATACGCGATAATAGACCTGAATGCCCTTTTGTACAGCACAGTTGTTCATTCTGTGTTTGTAAATGTTCATTATTTTCTGTTCTCTTTGAAAAGCAGGCAGGTGATAGATACTGTAAGTGGGCTAAAGCAGCCTGTATATAAGCCTTGCAGTGAATGCATCAGTCTGTCAGAAATAATCAACCCAGTTTTTATGTCTTTTTACTGAAATGGTAGGACAGTATGGCTGCAAACCGTACGAAAAATAACAATTATGCATTATGAGATTTAATGCAATAATTTGGACCTGCTTTTTTTCTAGAAATCTGGTATTGCAGCAGTTATCAACAAACAGGTTTACAATTAATCCGTTTTACACTGCAAACTCTATCATCTGTAAAAAATAATGTATGTGACGTTTTCAGCAGTGTAACCTTCATATGAAAGCAATAAGGAATTTTCTCAAAGCTCTTCTATTTAAATATTTTTTAATATATAAAATACATTAAGAGGGTAACTGAGTGAATTTCAAGAATCACACTTCACATTTTACCAACTCCTTTCCTATTTTCAAAATGTCTAGACTTCTTGATCAACGAAAATACCATTACAGTTCGAATGAAAAACCTCATACAAAACAAACCAAATTAAATTAAATTAAATTAAATATGTGTGCTTTCAGCGTTTCAAAATGTTCAATTCTTTTTCGAAACATGACATGATATTTATTCCATAGAGAATTACTTCTCAATATTTATTCTATTCATCTAATATTGCATGTTCTTAGGGAACAATGTCAACGATGATAAAAGCACAGTCCTCGATTTGTGTGGGAAATTAGTCTTGTTCCACGTCAGTGTTACAAACACATTGTTGTTTTAGTTTTAAACTGAGAGCGCAGGCTCCTCACACATCTGATATTCTTCGCTCCTACGATATAGCAATAGTACAGTTGTTTTTCCTAACATAAACAAATATGCGGATGACAGAGCATGTAACATTTATTTTTAATGCAATCACTGAGAGTAACATTAAATGGTAATCAAAAATCATCAGCGTCAAGATATGCTGCCATAACTTCGTCTTATGTTTTGTTTTCATTAAGCAGCAAATGTGAATTAATGTTAACGGATTTCACAGATCACATTTCTAAATATACCCAAACAAATGTCTGAACGCATAAAATGACAACTGGAAAGTCTGCTGGATCAAACTGTTAAACGTGTCTAAACAAATCTGTCAATGTGACATCTAAAGTACCATGCACCCTGACTTCCCATTTCTAACAAGGGAAAATATGATAGGCATTCATGTTACCTCCCACACTCTATTTGTTGTCCTTTATTCCCTGGGTGCATATAAAGGGGAAAAATGAATGTGATATCGTTTTACATCTCAGGTCCTAATGCTCTCCGGTGGCTTAGGCACCCCTGCATTTACCCCACCTCCGAATAGTTTAAAGCCTCTCGCTCAGCTGGGTTCTCCCTTTGTACGACCCGTGTTCAAAGTATTACACTGTCACTAATCATCCGTGTTACAACATCTTGAGCAGCGAGAGCCCTCGCTCCGACTCCACCAAGCCATTATGGAGCCACAGGGTTGGGGGAACAGTTCACTTTGATCTCCTCAGAGGAGAGCTATGGAGACATCTTTCAGCTTCTCCTCTCCTGTGCTGCAGCCCCTCCGCCCCCTCCACCCTCCCCTTGCACTCGCTCCTCTCCCCCTCACTCTCTCTGGTGAGAGACTTAAAACAGTAGGCTGCAGGCTGTTATTTTGGGAGAGCTGTAGGGGCGAGGGGCGAGGGAAGAATAATATCTTGTACTCCAGGGCCCGGACGGCTCCCCCAGCCCATCAAATGAGTAACAAATGCGGTTACAGGCCCATAAAGAATAAAGGGAGGGTTGAAGAAGGATGGGGGGGCAGCATTTTTTTGACACAGCTTTACAGCTCTGCTTATTCCAAGGAGCAGTTTAAGCTTTCCCTCCCCTCCCCTCCCCTCCCCTCCCCTCCCCTCCCTCCTCTCTTCTCCTCTCCTCTCCTCTCTTCTCCTCTCCTCTCCTCTCCTATCCCCTCCTCTCCCCTCCTCTCTTCTCCTCTCCTCACCTCTCCTCTCCCCTCCTCTCCCCTCCTCTCTTCTCCTCTCCCCTCCTCTCTTCTCCTCTCTCCTCTCCTCTCATCTCCTCACCACACCTCACCCCTCCGCGCCCCGCCCCGCC
>JAODUH010000009.1:2575801-2586030 GCA_027564835.1 Typhlichthys subterraneus | reverse complement strand
AGTGAGGGGAGGGGGGGGGGGGGGGTGACGAGGGAGGTAAAGGGTCGCTATGCGTGCTTTATTGCATGACGACCGAGAATAGGGGGGATTAGATGAGTAAGATATCACTGGGTTTTTTCTGGTCACGGCTGAGCGAGGTTAACCCACAGTCGCACCATGGGCCATGCTCTCTGTTCCCGGGCTGAGAACGGCGGGGTTTGGGGGAGGGGGGGGGGCTGGCTCCGAGGACTGGAAGGCTGATTTCAGATAGTCGCCGAATGGTCTGGCCTTTTCCATCGCAAATGCTCACACAGGAAATTAGAAGCCTGGGCTTCCTTTTTTCGCACACAGCGCTGCTGCACACAGACTCTTTCTTTTAGCATAGTGGTTCAGTGTGACACTTCAGAATGCATTTTCCGCCGTGGTAAAATTATGTTTGATAAAATGTGCTGATATGAAGTATAAAAATACAATGGCAAAACCGTACAATGTAACTGTGCTTAGGAGCGCTCACAAAAGCTATAAGTAGACCTTTGAGCATTTTACACTAATAATGCAATTTACCGGTGAAACCTTTTATCCTTTTATTTTTGTTGTGCCTGCAAAACCTTAGCTTATTCATGGTGGGATGATATATATGAGCACATTTATTGTTTTGAAGTTAAAGACATTTATATGACCACACGTTCTCATCCCTGAGGCTTATCTGAAGATGTGGGGCCCGTCCAGGCAATGATCATGGCTTTAACAGATCGAGAACATTCTCCAGTGTCACATATGATATAGCTGCTTGGTGCCTAATGGGTCTGGAAAAAGATGTAAACATGTTCGAGGGTCTGTGAGCCTGTGAATTGCATTACATTACGAGAAGGTGATTTGCAATGTACTTATTGTTTAAGATTGAACTGAACTTCGTAGATAAGCCATGCGGTTACGTGTGCATGGCCTTTGACTAAGTCTTAAAAGTCAACAGGTCTAACAAATCAACAAATAAGACTCTTTTCAAACTGTCAGTCAGAGTGCTACACGGTTTCAATGTATTTATCAGATAATCGACAAATGACTTTGCTAAGTGCACTCACTTAGGCCCTAAGATACAATCAACACCCAGGATGAATGTGGCTTGGTATCCAGGCGTTAAAGCAGCAAAGAAAATAAACTGCAGAATAATTGCTGATATGTTCCTAATGTGCCCCCTCACCCCTTACTACCCCCTCACTTGGTACCTCCTGCTGATAGGCCACCCGTGATGGCTGTCACACCTGGTGTCAAAGACGGTAGGGTGTATTTTATCTGCTCAGAGCCCCATTGGGGGGCTGTTCATCTTCCCCCAGGCTGGTGCTGGGAGGTCAGGGACAGGCCTCTCTGTTTATCCCCCTGTCCATCAGCACACATCCCTGAAGCTCCTCCTTAAGGAAGGAAGCACGCTTGTATTGAGTGGATGCAACATTCAAGCTAACTCAAGACGCTTAACACACAGGTCAAAGCACTTTTTTAAATGTCTTTTACAATGTCTTTATAGTGTTACGTCTAATTCAATAAAACCAGAGTGGCTTGTAACTAACCAATACATGTTTATCAGGTGAATGTATTTCCCCGTGTAAAACAACGTTTAAAATAAGCACTAGATGATTTGGAAAAGCATTAAAGTGCCTCGTATTTGTGTTTGCTCCCGCAAATCAGGTAATGTGGCGCTATGAGGAGTGTGCTCAGTGGCCAGTACACGTGCACTGTTTATCTACTCTGCATTGCACTACTGCTTCTGCCTGCACACGTGCATGTGTCTGGGATTCTGGATGAGGTCCCCTGGGGTGCACAGACCACACATGTGGAGAACCCAGAGCTATATATTCGCGATTCCCGCTGGACTGTTTGATCACATAATATTACTTGTAGGTTTGTTTTTGTCAGATTTAGGACATTCAGACCAATTATAATACAAGTTATTAATATTGCTCTCTGTTTTTGAGAAAGCTGCAAACGGTCATATACATTGATTTCCTAAACTTCTTACATTTGTTTTAGCTTTAAACCAGTCAGTCAATGCGTATTTTACGGCGTTATACTGTTTGCATGTAGTGCGTGTTACGCAAAGAGAACAAAAATAGAATTTCCAAGAAAGGATGGAGAGAATGAGAAAATGAGTGAAACTGAAAAAAGTGAAAAAGGGGAGTGGAGAGTCTGAAATCTGACTCACAGGCTTGCACTCTTGCCTCTCTCTCTGGGACTCCTGTGCTTGGCCCGGACTTAATTGCGTCCCCGCTATAAACAAGGGGGTTAGTGTGAGAGCACACCAGCAGCTGAGGGGCTCAAGCAGAGGGCCAGACTGAGGATTGAGTTCAGAGGGAAAGGACTTAACGCAGAAACTGATATAAAATATGTGGGGAGTGTAAAGGAGAGGGACACGAACAGACGATTGGACATAGAAACGGGGGATGATATAGTGCGTTGATGGTGATATTGGAAGTATGGGCCAATGCCCTCCCTCCCAACAAGTTTGAACAAATTGATCCGGAAAGAAATGCATCATATACAGAGTACGCACACACAAATAGAGTACACACTTGACTGACGTCTAGAGAATCAGCCAAATGTTTCACAGCTTTTCCATCGAATCCAAATTGTCAACCTAACTGAAGTATTCTAGTATTAAAGGTGCACTATTGTTGGCAGTGAAGACAGCGCAGACAGTAAGTAGGCTGTCTGGCTCCAGTCAACTGAAAGCTGCCTCAATGGACATCTCTTTCACAGATTCTCCTCTCTGATCGATTAGTTCCAGCCCCCTCATATAGACAGGCAAGGATTAGGTTCCATTTTCAGGGATCTCTCCAGTGTCTTAAACCCAGCGGGCTGTCCAGGCGATACAGTTAAGGTAGAAGAGTTACTGTAGGATCATACATTGCACCCAATATCAGACCCAAATACCTTAAATGTATTATTGTATATTATAATGTGTCTATACTATCTGGGAGCTAGTGTGTGGGATTGCAATATGAATGCAAAAAAATTATACTTTCATGATAATATCCTGAACGTTTATGCAGCAAACATTTTGACACCACAGCAGGGGGTAACATTTTAAAGATTGTGTAAAGTAGACATAAATTTGTGTTTTGAGGTTGTCACACCACAGGAAAAAAGGTAATATTAACCACCCAGACAAATTTTAATTAATAAAAAAGTCAGCAAGTATATAAAATTACGTTTCAAAAGAGTGAAAATATAACCATAATTTTCTCAAATGCTGGGGGTGTGTCAGCAGAAGACGCTGTAACCACACCCATTGCATGTTCTATGGTAAACTCCATACCGCGGTGTTGTGCCAAAAAGTTATCCTCAGCCGAACATTGATTGAAAATTTTAGACGTGCATTTTATTAGTTGTGTTTTCACTTTAAATAGATGTATACTGTTTAAAATGATTAGATTGGTTATAATATAGGGCTGTGTGTGCTCTCATGGGCATAAATCAGTAAACCACTTTTTATCAGATCACTGTTTGACATGACACCTGTGCCTGCAGATGCCGTGAGCTGCTTGACAAGTAAACACTAGAACCACCAAGAATCTTTGTATACCTAAAACCGCCAACGGATAGAATTTACCCATGTGCCTATATACTGTGTTTCTAGTTTCAAAATTTACTCTGTCATTGTATTGATCGCCTTCTAAAAATAGTTTAATTGTCTGTGTTTTGGTGCTCTAGTTTTTGTGGTCTAAAGGGGCGTCTTTGAGAACATGCAAATAATATAGGCTATTCATGAAAGCATCCCAAAATCAAAGATCCCACTTGTTAAGCATGTCGGCTAACTTAAGATAATGCTAGCGGCACTTCACTGTAGTTGGAAACAGCTGTTCATCCATGCCAGTATAGTGTCTGTAGCATAAAATGCAGTTTTGTATGAATCTCCCCCACACTTTAATCATGATCGCAAATGTGTCCTTGGTGTACCCGCATCTCGCATCGTTTTTATCATAAGCAGAACGGAGATGCAGGGTCTCCCGAAATCGGTTCCTCGACAGCGTTGAGACGAGAAATGTATTGAACCATTCCTCGAACCAGAAACTTCATCGCTCCCTGTTATTTTCCCAGTATACAACCTTCTCATAGAAGCACATTCAACAAGTGTCACATCCGTGAATTCTCTGTACGCTGAAAACCTGGCGAAAATAAATGCATTTTGACCCAGTGGCGGTTATAGTCGGTGGCGGTTATAGGTATAAATTCCCTTGTTTTTAAACTGGATTTATCTTGACAATATTTAACACTATGGAGTGCAACACACTATTTTAGGAAAAGTCAAAGACTGGGGGACTTCAATATATTATTAAAAAATAGTTATGTACAATTGAAAAACCTCAATGGGTAAAACGGTTCTAGTGCTAGCCTACAGCTTGTTGGATTGGAATTTTTCCATTTGGAAATGTGGTTGATATTTTCTATTGGAAAGAGGATTGGACCTCATAAAGACAGATGGATTATTTGGATGCTGATTTGAACACGAGAATGCTGACTGGATTTGGCAGCCGGGTGTTAGCAGGTAGGCTAGGATACTAAACCGGTAGCTTTCAAGTAATGCACATTGACTCTGAACCACATTGCTTATTTCTGCAATGAAGGCATATTGTAGACTGTAATGGACAGTAAGTGATTTAACTATGGAATTGCAGGCTGTTGAAGAACAGTACATTTAGTAGGCTAATAACTTGCACTGGAGCAGGATAAATACTGAGCTGATTCAAACGCTCTCTATGCTTTTATATCCTTGTGGTGTTACGGGGAGAGGTAAGCAAATTGGTGGACCATCTACGTATCTAGTCCCACGTTTCTGGCCCTCCCAAAAAATCCTGAACAGAGAAATTATGAAACACAGTTTACCGGTCTAACTCTACAATAAAATACTACATATAGTAACAGTGTTTTCACATGTTTAAATAATGGATTTATAACATATATATATATAGTATTTCCAAGTAAATATCTGTATTTGCTTTACACAATCTTAAAATAAATCATGTTTTTCTATACTATTTAAAAATGTGCACTTCAATCACGTGACTTTAACAGCTCACTGTTTTGAAATTGTCTGCAAAAGAGTTTGCAGGGTTTAAGGGGTAAACAATGGTATTGTGTTGTGGGGCGAGGAGTGTCAGACAATATATCAGGTGTGGTACATGGTATATATAGCTTTAAATTAAATAAACAGTGAAATAAACAAACTATTACAGTTTTATCCAAACCATAGTACTTAGACTTGGACTGGATTTTTATATGGTATCCTCTTTAATTAAGTAAGGTGGAATTTAAAATCTCCTTTGTCCTACATGTTATGGGAGCTATATTTAGGACTGTATTAAGCCTTTAACCATATTCAATGGTGTTTACCACGCAAAAATATGCCTGTGCATGTCGGTTGGGTTTCTGCAGTTCTGATCATCTTAGAAAGCTAATTTTGGTATTAGAATGTAGATAACCCCTGTAAGATTAGGTAAAAAATTTAAAATGCCATGTGGATGACAATGCTCTTTAGTAAATGAAGCTCAAAAATATCATAAATATTTTCTTATTTTTTAATTTTCACCTGAAATAATGTTATTGATATAATTGAATACTTTAATGGAATTATGCATCTAAAGCACGTTTACACTATAGGACTACAATACAACATCTGATAAGTATATTTGTCAAGGAGGTCATTGTGAGTGAACATATCAAAATATTTATGGGTTTTAATATAGAATGTCAGAACATTTGAAATGAGTGTGCTAGTTAAAAATGCTGATATATCTCCAGAAATATAAATATATTCCAGCCATGTTCGGAGGGCACAATGACGCAAATCCAAATATTGATATCTCGAGCTGTAATTGGCCAAATTTGACATATCACCCCTTATATTGTACCTTTGAATCTGGGGAAGAAGGTGGGTGTAGTTTTAGCAGTGTAGTTAGTTGTATGCAGTGTAGTCTTTCTCTCTAAGATGCCAATGACCTCTCATAGAACTACATCTCCCACAGTATTGCTGTCCAGAATCAATAGAACATCGACAAGATGGACAAACAGAATGACGTTCTGAGAATACTTTTATTAATGGAAAATCATTTTAAATAGGTTTAAGGTCGATCCAAGGAAAGCTTTCTCAACAAACTCATCAATGGTAAGGCAAAGTGTGTTGTTTCTAATTCGAAAAACGGAATTTTTATCGGCAAACTTCATAAGCTGTTTCAGTCTTTGTACAGTCTTTGGAAACAGATACTATGGTTAGACTCACATGAGTATCGTCTATCAGACCGTGTATGATATGTATGTATTGCATGACATGATAAAGATTACTATGTACGTGCGTGTTGATGTGCACAATGTGATATTTGCACACACAAATTATGGTATTGCTTTAACCTCCCTTTGAAATGTGGTTTAATTTGGGCAATGATTGTTATGTTATGTTGATAGCCGAGAGTCTTGGCGATCCACACATGTATAATAATAGCAACCACACATGTATTTTAACAAATGGGCTTCACTCGAAGAGTTGGCCGCGGTGAAGGTCGGGATGTAGAGGTTTTATAAATGCTCACAAAGTCAAATTTGCTATAACTGCACCTATAATTTTCCACTACTACTTGGAACTTGATATTGTGCTACCTCACTGAATGAGAGGAATTTGTTTTGTAGAGGCACAGTTGAAACATTATTCTGGAAATGTAAGAGAATCAACATGAGAATCACACTTTGAACTACAGTATAGTTTACAGTAATATACTGTATTCTATTGGATTGTATGGAATAAAGTAAATAATGTCTCATACTGACCTTTACTGCTGATGCAATTGTAGTGATGAACAGTGTTGTTTTTCTACCAACTCTTATTTAAAATGGAATACGATCTTTCCCAGGAAATTGGCATATGACGTGGCATGCTATTTTGGCTATGTTGCCCTCTCAACTGGGAGAAATTGTGTTTTGGGCAGCTGCCATGGTGTAAAATGGCCAATTTCAGTCCAGGCTATTTAGGCTGCAATCATGCATAAGGTCAGGTCAATCGCTACACTTTGTTTCCCATTCATTTTGTTTCCATCCTGACAGCTAAATTATGGTTGACATCGACGCCCATCACTCCTGCATTGGTTGTGAAGTTGCAGTAGACTCACACGTGTGTGTGGTTCTGACACTCATCTTATGACCTGCAGGGGATTAGTATTCAGCACAAACACATAGGCATCACTGTGTACATGCCCAATGTGTGTGTTTGGTGTGTGCATGTTTGTGTGTGCATGTTCAAGTTCACTTTATGTATTGGGATTAAACAGAGAATAGAGATTTTCTCCAAGGCTGTTTTCGTTTTAATCAAAATTACAATGTATTATTTTCAGATCATGTAGCTAGCATGCTGTTGTCTTGTCAATAAAGTTTTTTTTAAAGTAATGTGGCTGAATATTGGATTACAAAAGTGAACAATTTTAATAATAATAATTGTTTTCTTTTTCAGTGTAACTTTGTTAATAAATTGCCTTGCTGCCATATAACATGGCATAAATACTGTTACCCACGCATTCCCAATATCATCTCAATATCATCCACATACAACTAATGATTACTCATAGAAACAGACAATGACATGCAGGAATATCTTGGCATATTTGTGAGCTTAGAGGTTTCAGCATTGTGTCTAAAACTACCCTCTAAAGTTAGCTTTGAAAAGAGCAGTTTGGGTGAGAGAGAGACACACACAGAGAGAGAGAGAGAGGAGAGAGAGAAAGAGACAGAGAGGTGTGGATATATTGACAGCAGCTGCCTGCACCACCAACCCCCACAGGCTGCAATGATGGGGGGTTGGGGGCTAAGCTGCTCCCCGCCGAGACGGAAGATGAATGCAGATGCCGTTTTTTCACCGATTGCATAAGCAGAACCCTCACAGGTTCAACAGGGGATACTAAAAATGTTATTTCAGAGACTTAAGTAAAACATTTGTTTTAAAATGCTATACTGAGATTGTTTACAGTATTTGTCAAAGTGACTCAGACAAACCGTATCCAGTATGGATAATGGATACTAAAGATTATTATATCTGATTTTACTCAGGTCTGGTTATTGGAATGTGATCTTTTACATATATCTTATTTTCCCATCTCATAATAAAAGCACTGTAAAATGGAATTAAATATTTTTCTTGTAGTGATCTCTGCTGACAAGCCTTCATTAACTCCAACAGGAGGTAATAGGGTAATGATAAGCCATGGGAAAAATAATATCTAATAAATTACCTCTGGAAAATGTAATGGTAATGATGTATTGCCATGTCTGAAAACAGTTATACATTTAAAAAAAAAGTAAGTGTATTTTTTTTATCATCCAAATTGAATCCGTGTAGGTGTGTAGATCTGCAATGCAAAAAGAATATGACGTGTACAAAAATCCAAACACACACACACACACACACACACACACACACACACACACAGGTTTGGACATCATAAGGCTAGATAAGTCTCCCAATACCGCTTAAGTGGTATAAACCTTTTGTTTCACTCACTGAAGCTACTGTATCTCCCCACCCTCCCCAAACCAGCAAGCTATTATCGTTTCACATTTATTCATTTTTGTTTTAAACTTTTTTAAATTTTATTTGTATCTTACAATTCTAAAATGTATGTTTCTTCAAATGTTTTATATTAATATGTATTTTAAATTGTGTATTTACAATATAATATGTCCTTAAGTGTATAGAGAAGGTGTCCTCAAATCAAATGTATTATTATTATTATTATTATTATTATTATTATCATCATTATTATCATGCTCAAGGTTGCATAAAGGTTTAGGGATGAACCAGCTGGGAGTACACCACCCTAACATGTAGCCTCTGACACTGCCTTGCTCTGCACATGGTTCATGGAAGCCTCTTCAACATTAAGCCTGACAAATCCACCCATGGCATTTGTCATAGGGAAGAGGAACCCCCTTCTCACTCACCCCTTGCTCTCAGCTGGAATAAACAACATATGTGTGAGGGACTTCACACTTGTGAACTACCTTAACAATTATCTGATAATAAAGGGGAGCTCCATGTGGCTATAGTATCATTTGCATTTAGAAGCCCATACAATGAGTGGAATCTGTCATGCCTGCGTTCCAGCTACAAATCAACAAATCAGTATCTGTTTTTTTTTACTTGGATGTTGAGATTTTCCCCAAGGCTATAAATACAGATGTATCGCCGTTACTTTAACAATATGATTCTGTATTGTATTTTTATATTGAAAATAAAAATTATTAAGTTATTTATTGAATTCAGAGGGGTTTCAGCATAACTAATTGTATTTAGCAGAAATGGCTAGATAGTTAAAAAATGTTATATAGCATTCACATTTGCATTACAGGATATTTTGAATAATTCTGTAGCATGATGAGTATTTTACAGACATTGTCTGTCTGTTCTCCAAACCTTAATAATGTTCACACATTTTCTTGGTTAACTGTCCATGCCTGTATCTGTCAGAGGGTGCAAACGTGTACAGTATTCATGCAAGCAAGTATTAGCGTGTGTCATGTCATGTGTGTCTAGCCTATCTGTATGCCACGGTAGCTAGCACGCCATAGCGCGTGTGTGGGAGAATGTTTGCTCTTCATTAATGGTGACATAAGGTCGCCATCAGAAAACGCCCCTGCGTCCAACACGCAGGGAATCAACCTGCCTTGTAGTCTGTATTGGCTCAGAGATTGTAGAGATCTTCAAAAGAACAAATAGCTGAACAAAAATATCTACAGCTTTGGTGTATTTGCTTGATGAAGCAATTAAGTGCTAAAATTAAGTGCTAAAATTAAGGATTTTCTTTGTTTTTAAAATGCTGATTATTCATTTATTCATTGTCAACATGTTTCTAGATTCAGAATTCCACCTTGTGAAAAGTATTTTTTACTATTTTCATATTCATTTTGAAAGCAAGTCATTGGCTATAGTAGTCAGACAGTAGCAGAGCAGAACATTAGAAGATAGCTAAATATTGACAGAGGATTAAGACTTGGGTTGACTACAAGTCAAAATGTAACATGTTTTAGCTGTACCAGGAATTTACATAGTAGACATAATACATTTGCATAATTGCATAAACATAACCGTTTATTTTGTTATCATTCTCCTCTTTAACATCACAGATGACTTGAAAAGGTTTGACCCCCATCTTGGGTTGATTATTTTGCTAAGACTACCCTCCCTGGTCTGGGGGGGGGGGGGGGGGGGGGGGGGGGGG
>JAODUH010000009.1:2537774-2559991 GCA_027564835.1 Typhlichthys subterraneus | reverse complement strand
GGCTCTACTCCGAGTTCCTCACGGATAGATGAGCTTCTCACCCTATCTCTAAGGGAGACGCCAGCCACCCTTCTGAGGAAACCCATTTTGGCCGCTTGTACCCGTGATCTTGTTCTTTCGGTTCTCTCTTCTTACAAACAGAACCAATTGCAATCAAGTGTGTTGATGACACAGTGTAGGGCAGGCAATTACATTTCAACATGTTGGTTTATATGGAGACAGTGGGGATTAATGGGAAAACATGCATACATAATGTGAAAAAACGAATACTCGAATCCCAATATTTAAATCGAATACATACACAACGAACGTATACCCAAATAATCGAATATTTGGGGCCAGCCCTATTATTATTATTACTATTATTATTTCCATTGTGTGGTGCATTTTGCACCACTTTGTTTGTATTCCTATTTACAGAGCCAGGGCTGAAGAAACACTGGATTATTTTTCCAGCACCCACCGAACAGGAAACTAGCAGACCGTGAGGTGATATTCGCTGAATTTGACAAACGGTGTATAAGCTTACAATCGCTGACTATGCTTTTTAAGAGACTTCCTTAGCCCTCTTTATATCCTCCATTGTAACTCCATGTGGCTGAATAGTGTGTGCGCGTGCGTCAGGGTGACAGGGCCACCCTTTAGAGGTCACTTCACACATTGTGTACAGCCAGAGGAAACCTGAGATATAACTCCCACGGGCCTCTCTCTCTCCCTGCCTCCCTCCCTCTGTCTCTCTACCTGACTCTTTCCCTCTACCTCCCTCTCTTCCTCCCTGTCTCTCTCTCTCTCTCGCTCTCTCTCTCATTCCCTCCCTCTCTCCCACAAATGTACATGCACCCTCTTGCTGTGCCTCTCTCCTCTATTATGTTGTTGTCCCAACACAAAGGGCTTTTCATGTTTGGGAGGAAGTGAGGTGGCAGGTGAGGGTGGCTTGAGAGGCTGGCCAGTGACATATTTGGGACTCCCAGGCTGAAGAGAGACCAGCAAGAATCCAGGAGTGTGCAGTACTTCTCTCCAGTCAGCTGTCATGCGAGTTGTTCACTATGAACCAGATGGTTGTTGGTAGTCACACTAACACACTTCATCTGCTAACATACTTTGTGTTACCTACTAATATACTTGATCTGCTAACATAAGTGTTAGTAAAGGTTCACAATTCATGCAATGGCCATTTTAATACTGATATGTTCACTAACTGCAGCAGCTATTCTGTCCTGAGGCCTTGGCTGGTCTAAATAAATCCCAGGATCAAGGGCGATTTGTATCTGGTCGGAGTCCTGCGAGGGTCAAAGGTTGGGAACATGTGGCTCTGCTGTGGACAGTGTGAGAGCTGTGCAGCACTCTGGTCTCTCACAGACCAGTGCTTTATATGGTTCCTGTTTGATGTCCCATCCCCGCGTGTCCACTACTGTACACATACCAGAGCAACTGCTGCTGGCCTTCCCCAAACCACATCATGAGAGAGAGAGAGAGAGAGAGGCTGTGTTGCCTTCATGAGAATGTTTGATGTCTCCCACAAGAGAGTGTGTGCTTGTGTGAGATTGTGAAAAATATATGAAGAACAGATATTTTATAATTTTATAGCTCAGTGGTTGCGAACTTCTGACTCACAAGCCTTTATTTTAACCACCACCACTGGTCTAGATATCACTAAGTATTAAGGCATAGATTTTGTAGTAGTCTGTATGTACATCTGTATTTCTGCCTTTGTGAGAAGGGTTAGCCCCACTGTGTTGAGTGATTTATTGACAGGCCTTGCATTGATAGCCAAATTCCTTTGCGGTAAATGCCTGCTCTGAGTGCCTTTAACTGCTTGTGCGCTTTATGAACCATGATCGCCATGTTTGTCTTGAATCTTTTTTTTTCTCTCTCTCTATATATGGATGATTTCTACTACTCTTCTGCTTTTGTTAGCAAGCATAGTGGAGCGAACAGTTTTACGGCAGATGGAAGATACATTTTATGAGTTAATTAATCTACCTCTATACGACTGTATGTCATTATAACTGGGAAATGTGTTGTGAGGTTAAGCCTCATCACAGACAGAACATGTAAAATATAGAGGTCTTTAGATGGACATAAAAAGTGTCTAGCTAAAACATATGGAACGCACAGTAACATAAATGTCAGTTTATTGGAAACTGTATTGATCAGTAAATAAAACATCTCACATTAAGATAGCAAATATGTCACATAATAAACTATTGCAAAAAAAAAAAACAATTTAACCAGAATAGAATCACATTAGGTGGCCATGCCCTTGAAATTAATTTACACAACATGCTATCAATCAATCATCGGTCTTGGCTATGCCTTAGTCGTGTCTACACCTTAACTCATAAATAATCTTAAAATGGAGATGATGGTCATAATGCCAGTGATTTCTATCACAGTGGAAGTAGTGGTTAGCCAGTCTTGTCAATAGCAGTAGCCACTACTAATACATTAGGCCGGTGACATTGTATTACTGGCTAGTTGGACAGCTTCTCCTAAGATAAGTGAGGAGAAAGCTATTCTACAGCTTGAGCAAACACAGAGGAGACCTCAATAGGCTTTTTTGTCTCCAAAACCCTCTCAGAAGCCACAAGAGAAAACACATTTATCAGTATGCCTTCAGCTATGCAGATGGTGTTACTTACTTTGTCATGCTTGGTTAGGCTGTAATATCTACTTACCTAATCTATGTCCTTTCATTTCATCCCATGTGACATAATTCCATTTTGCTCTCTTACTGTAATATCTGAAGTAGGTGTATGCCCATGCATGTGTCATTGAGCCCCTGCTATGACATGGATATGTCACATGATCTGTGCCCTGTACACCATTATGTGCTCTGTCAATATAATACCAGCCTCTGAAGGACGTTTTGTCATGGCTAATTGTCGATTTTCTTCTTGTTGGTATTATCACTGCTGCATATTTTCAGGCATGGGCAGAGCCTTACTTTAAACAGGATGTACCACAAACTTGGGTTGCCTTCCAAATGGAATCCATATGAAGATTATATTGTGCCCCCATCTGTTAGTAGTTCGTGTTGAATTATTCGCTACATGCCCAAGTTGACTTGGCCACAGAACGCTCTTGTTAGCAGTTTGAAGGGCTTTTATTCCACTGAGCGGTGTGCGAGGCGCTCTGCAGACGGATGCACGTGTGACCAACAGTAAGAGATTGTCTTTCCTCCTGCAGAATTCCTGGCTGAAAAAGACCGGGTATTGGATTAAAGGTTGGAGCATGTGAACTATTTGGTTATATGGTGTGCATATACAATTAGACATACTGTAGCTGACAAAATCTAATTCAAATAGATACATGTAGCATTCTCACAATGTTCATCTTTATAATTCTCAAAAAATATTTGTGTTATTATGCAGAACATTACTAATGTATTGTGTGAATATCATTGCTATAGATAAATACACACAATAGCTAGTCCTTCTCCCTTAATGGAAGAATCTGTTTTCTTGTCTCCACCAAATCCAGAATTGTCACTTTTCCACTAGTGTTAGGTAAGGATGCTTCTATTTAGTCAACTGCCTAAGCTTTTGTGACTTGCTAATGTTTGTTTTACATTGGCTTTTCTTCTCCATTACAAAGCATAATCACTGTAATTACAGGTATGAGTGAATTACTTTATGTAATTATCTTGCATAAAGTAATTATTATTTTTTTTTAGATTGTTATCATTATAATTATTATAATTGTATTCTGCTTTATGATAAAGGGTGTCTCTTGCTATAGGTAATTAGTCCAAAAAGGTTTCCAGATACAGTTTTTGAGCCAAAAGTGAATTGTGAGTAATGTGCTCCTATTCACATGAGAAGAGCGGTTTGTCTGGTTATTATATAGGGATGATGGAGCACTATCTTTAATCTGTCTAATCAAATGTGTTTGATTAATCAGACTCCATCGGTCACAATCTGAATTAAGTATTCCACTCGGCCCAGACTGTGTCAGAACAACAGGACGCCTAGAGAGATACAGGGTGCCCGTACACATTTATTGTGTGTGCACTGTATACGCCCTAGTTTTTTGTGTCTAATCCAGAGGCCGTGTTATTGGTAGCTGGGGAGCCGGTCTGAGATGCGGGTATGTACAGCGCTCTGAATGAGTCCCGTCTGGATGCCAGCAATATTCCATTGTAATCAGATCACCTAAAATTGACTTTTTCACCAGTATCAGTGTTAAAGTGCCGCACTATAAGAATTTATAGCAGATTTTGGATTAAATGTAGTTCTTTCTCTATTAGGAAATGAATTAATCCAGCATGTTATGGTCAACATAGAAGAGATAATGACTTCGTCCTGATTGCAGCATGTGCAAACTGTCATATGTAGTCATAACAGAATAATGGCTGTTCAAATAAGGAGACATGTAGTGTAACAGAACATTTGAATGTAAAATAAAACATGGGAGACAGAAAAGCATTTTCTCTTTGGTGGTCTCACAACGGGTCGCCCGGCAACACACAACAGGGGTAATGATTGAGAGGACGGACAGGGTGTGGGGTGGGGGAGTTCCACCGCTAGAGTCCCACAATTCATCATCACTGCGGCACCAGTGGGGGGGTGCTGTCTGGATCAAGAGGTGGGGTCTGGGATTGATGGCCAGCAAGACTCTGTGACCTCCTGTTCCCCCAAGAGAGGGGATAATGTGTACATGTGTTGCTATTTCAGCAGTAAAGGCATGCCCTCCTGGTGAAGACGTCAGGTTGGATAGAGGCCCCACTAGTGTGTGTGTGTGTTCTCTCTCTATCTGGAAGGACATCTCTACTGGTCACTGGACACAGTGCGGAGGATTCCGGACGCCCTCATTCTCCCATTGCGGTCAGACATGATGGATGAATTGTTTTTCTTTCTCACTCCATCTCCCTCTCTGCTGACTGTAGGACTACCTTCACGGCGACAGCAGCAAAGCACAGAAGACGTTGGGCTGGAAACCAAGGGTGACTTTTGAGGTGAGTGCACACTAAAGTAACTGGCTGTTTAGCCGATTCTGTGGGGCCAGATGTGACGAGATTACATATGGGGATATTGTGTTTAACATTAAGATGAAAAGGAACAGATTGGTTTTACCTTTTCTGACAGAATTCATCTACTCGAGGTGTTTTGGTGCACAAAAAGGATTCAATGAAACCCATGTTGCTGCAAAGCTAGCTTTTGTCAAAGTTGCCGGTGGGACTGTGTTTACATTAGCACTGCATTATCCTGTTTGAATTACCACCAGCTTTTTGACTCTGCCTTTAAGGCATTTTGGTTGGTAGAGGATTGAAACTCTTTACCACCCCACTAACATTTAAGCCTATTGCCTCATAGGTGTCCACAGACACCCAGATGTTTTCTAGAACAGTAGTAGATGGTGTTAGGCCTACTTTCCATGTATTTTTAGTAGTTTACCTTCATTACTCTAATTTAATTTAAAATGCATATTATATTGGTTAACTGTAGTTATTCCACTAGATTTCCTAAATATTTGTAATTGTAGGTCGCTTGGGTTAATAATGTCTACTAAATGACACAATTGTACAACAATATGGTTTAACATGGGTTCAATCATAGCAATAGCATTAAAGCATTGTTTCTTTATAAGGAGAGCTCTGTGTGTCTGTCTTGTGTTTTCTCTGCAGGCACTGGTGAAGGAGATGGTGGAGGCTGATATCGAGCTTATGAAGAAAAACCCAAATGCATAAGGTCTACCAGTATCCATATGAAGATATTTTAGTACAATAATGTGCAGTTGAATGGTGAAGGACATGAGCTGTTTTATCTAACTTAGATTTTACAAATGAAGCAAACCAGTACTTTGGTGAGAGGAATTTGACATGTAATGTCTTTTAGTCATGTGATTTAGTAATGTATTCAAATGTCATATTCATGTACATTTTACTTTCATAATATGACTATTTAATTATAACAGTAATAATGTAATACTATCAAAGTATTGGTCTATGGTATTTTAAGGGTGTATTTTTATTTCTTTGGTCTTTTAAATTATGAAGTCATACCGTTTGTAGTAATATCATATTTTATTTCCCAACCAACATTCCAAATAATGTTATATTGTTTGAAAATAATAAAACATATGTTTTAAAAAATGTGGCATACATATGATTATTTTCATCTGACATACTTAAAATTGAATTGAAGATATTTGTATTTAATAATTAATCTTGTATAATAGGCCTACTGTCTTGCCTTGTGATGCCTGAACAAAAAAATGTTTTGCGCAAACAAATAAAAAATGTGTTGGTCATCTATTGAAGATATTTTTATGCATTATATTTGTATATAGCTAGTCCATGAATTGATTGCTGGTGTTCCCAGGTTGTGCAGGGGTCGGCTAAGCCTGTTATATCCCTCCAAGCTTCTAGTCTTATTTTGGGGTGGGGGGTAGGGGTTTCAAACACTGCCTTCATTTATTAGACAGGAAATGTGTTTCCGCAGACCCCGAGTCCCTCTGAAATGTTTGTGTCCATCCAGACGTTGAAATGCCTTATCCCAAAGTGTGTTGGAAATGTATGCACACATCTGTACCTCTGGTGTTACCTCTATTAAGATATAATGGAATTAAATAGCACATTATGGGATATGTTTGATCTATTTAGCCTACTTCAAATCAAGCAATCAGGACATGTAGGCTACAAAACTATATGTGGAATGTATAGGCGTAGAGTCAGTCACTATAGACATATACTGTTTAGAATATGTCAACATCAGGGGCCTTGTTTCATCAGATGCTAAGGAATGTCAACTTGACATGGCATCGTTTTTTATTAGTATTTTTTTTACATTCCCCCACTAAACAATATAGATATATCTCCCAGTTATAAAAAGATTCAAAAGATTTTGTAACTGAAATACTGACTATTCTAATATTCTGAGTGTTCTAAATTTAAACCACCTCCATCTGAAACAAGAGACATACACAAGCAATTTACAATGAGACTAAAAGTTAGACTACCACCTCCAAAGAATATTGCCCTCAAGTTTAACGCTGGTGCAATAACATTGTTCTACCAACCAAGCAGACATTCTGACAAGAAGGAAGGCAGTCTTGATCCGAGGGTAGCTGTTTTGCCAGCGCCCAATTACCGCTGGCAAATCTTCCCTGCGTTCTACCCGCCATGGTCCGCTGTGGTCAACATTCCACTCTCATTTGGATTGGGGACATATTTCCAATTAAAAATTTATGTGTTTATATCTGTTTGAATACAGTAAATGCAATGAGTAGAATGCACACACAGACACATTTCCATTATGAGTCAGGTTATTCACAGTCATATTACAAATAATAATAATGATATATGTATGTTCGCGCCGGCTTATCGTATGTGAACATTGTGAGGCACGCAAGGATGGAGGCGCTTCCATTTCTCTTCACCTATATCGTACTATACCAGATGAGTTCGCGCTGGGACCGCCAGAGACAGCGGTTCTTCTGTGCGGACACCAAATCAGAAACAGATGGTGCTTTGAGTTTGGCCTGTCTGGAACCCGGCTGCGAGAAAAACATGTTCCCAACCGGTCCGGGGTCCAGCTACACCAGATCCTCACACAGGTGCACGGGATGCCGCAGTGCGCCTTGACGCTCATCCAGCGCTGGATAGCTAGCCTTGGGTCTCGGGGGAAAAACCCCGGCCGAGACTTCTTCGGCTAAAGAAGAACGAGCTGAGACTTTCCGAAGGTTAATAAAAAGAAACGATGTGATTTATTTTACGAGAGATATAGGAAAGATCATTCATATACATGTTTTTAAATTGTTATTTATTATATTATTATAATTAGCCTATATTTAGCCTTTAATTTTTAAGAGGAATGCACATTTCACGACGTTGTCACGACTGTTTTATTTAAACTGTTTAAATTGGTGTGAAGAGAGAGAGTCTAAATTACATAGCCTACATATGATTTAGGCCTAGGGTATAGGCCTATAGACTGTACTGTTTCTAATGTACAGAAATGTGATATCGTAATAGATCTAAGCCTTTGTCTCGACAAATTGCTTGTTCTAAATAGTGTATTAGATGTATGCTAATTGTGGCAATTCATTTATTTGTAATAATTTTTATTGAATTGTAAATTCGATAAAATTGTGTTATTGTTACATTTATTTTTTTATATTAGGGAATTACAATTTTATTTTTTATATACAGGGAATTAAGGGCAATATCGACTATATCAAGAGTCTATGTACATCCAGACACCCCGAGCTACATCAGACTCGTGTTTATTAATTTAATATAAAAATATAAAAATAAAAAGTAAATTAAAAAAACAAGCGTGGAACAAAAACAAAAAAAACAATCTAACTGTTTAATTTTCATACAGGCTTGCTATCTAAATAACATGTTTCATGACAGTCTAGTGCAAACGTTGCTTTAGGGAGTCAACTCTGACCATATAAAAGCAAACATTTGATAGGATCTGAATTTTGGCCTATATATTATTAATTGCAGATAAAAAGTCTAAAATCTAGGGAGAAAGTGTAAATATATATGGTGACATGAACATCTCTAACTCTGAGAATATGAAACTCTTCATTCAGGTTTTTTCTTTATTTTCTCTTTATTTTTTCTTTCTTTATTTTCTTTTTCAGTTATTCTTTTGTTTAGGCTATGTGCCTTTAAGATAAAAAGAGAAGCCAGAGAGTTGTCATTAGACAGTAGCCTAAAAATATTTTTGTTTTGTATACAAAGCGAAACATCTATATGATATGGACAGGTTGATAATTGAATATTTTGGTGCGGTTGTATAGACTATAACCTAAAAATAGACTGCATGCAATATACAATATGGCGAGGCAAATCAGGCATAAAAGAAAAATGCCTTGCATTCATAGTATAGGCTATATAGTACCCACAACGATTAGAAAAAACATCCTCATTCTGCAGAGTTCTTGGAATCTTATTTTGAAGAGGTTTAGAGACCATTAGGCATATGAAACAATTCGGCAATGTTTGCATTATGCATTATACATGTATTGTAAAATATCCATTCATATTATAGGTTGGTAAATGCATAACTTTGCTGGCAACAGAATCTATGAAGTGTTTGTTTAAAAGCAAAGGGCATGCATATATATGTGCCATACCATACATTTTTTAGGCCTACTGTGTATATAATACACAGTATATAGGCCACACACACACACTTTCATAACATTTTATATTTGCATATCTTGCAAAAGTTTATTTTCAAACCTATTCATTAACCAAAACATTGCTTTTTATTTAGGTCTTAATCTCATAAAATTGGGTTGGTTCGTGTTATTGCTTTCCAGAAAGCGTTCTTGTATTTAAGATCATCATTGTTGGCCTTGTTGCCTTTCTCACACAGTGAAATATGATTAATCTCGTTGATTGAGTTGTATTCTTCCTGACCATGGCTCACGCGGGAATGGGACATATCGTAGAATCATCCCGCAGAAGAAATTACTCTGTTTCAGGGTGTGCTTTCTATTAACAAAATAAACTATGATTATGTGTTTTTAAAACAAGTACCGGATGTATAATAGCCGTTAATTCAATTGGAATATAACATAATTAATTTACATGTTACATGCACAAACACATTGTTCAGAATAAGGCTGACCGTCAAAAATGAGAATACATTCCAGTATTTGCCTTTAGCCATGTGGCAATAGTATTTGTAATACAAGAGTTGACAAGTGTTATATGTATGAGTTTGAGTGCAGGTAAACACGAGATGTGACAGCATGCTTTAGGAAATGTATAATTTCATTATTGCTAGAGCAAAAACTTAAACTGGCCTATAATTTCATAACAGGCCTGAGTGTCTATAGGCCTATACTGTCCGTTAAAGACTTAATAACGTGCTGGATTATTTTCAAAAGAAATCTTATAATATAATTACACAACTTTTCAAATAGGATTGTAGCCTATAGTCATACATGGCACATCAAAAGCAATATCGAGGCAACATTCAGACGGACGCACCTGCATAAAATGTGGCTCTGAGAAATGTTACTGTCAGAAAGTAAAAATGTCTCCACTCCCTGCAACAACCCTGCAGGGCTGGTAGAGCCACAGTAAGGTATTCAAGCAGTACGCATTCATGTGAGACATATAACTGAAATAACCACAGAACTACATTAGTGATTGCCAAAACAAAATGATCTGAATTTGTTTTTCTTATAATGCCATGTGAAGATTTTATTTTATCAGCCAAATCTGACCCAGGCTCTGTAGCACTTCACACCCAGACAAAACATATGCTTTGCATGTCCCAGATTCCAATAATGTTATATATGTTTATTTATACAACAGTTAAGATCATAAGTACATGATCAGTATTTGTTGACATTGTTATTTAATAAGATAGAACATTAAATGTAAGATATTATTTCTAGGTCCTATTTAGTCTAAGAAAATGCATTAGTTTATTTAACCTACAAACTATTTCTAAAATAAAAAATAGACAATAGCACAGTCTTATTTAGGACGTTATATGGGAACGTTTGTTTAAGCAATAACATGTCAATGTGCTTTAAGTGTTTTTTTTGGTGCGTCTAGTTCTGTTTGCATTTGGTCCCAACTCCTAAGGCCCCATATAGGCCTACTGTTGAGTGGGTGTGGGGGGAGGGGGGCGTGCGTCCTGTCATCATTAAAGTACTGCAATAAGTAAACATCTGGCAAAAGTAACGTAAGCGCCTGTAAACACACGTAGTCCATACAACTGAGGCGCAATGGGCCTCTGTTGCGCAATAAAACATTGCATGCGCAATAAAATAAAACTCAATATTCAATAGCCATATAAAAGTTGAGAATGCGCACAACAACTGGACATAAACTTGTATTGGCACGTCATCGTCAAACTCGCAGTTTGCAGTGTCAAGATAGGCCTATAGCCATATACAAGAGGTCTTGTTGTGGATAGCCGCAAAGGCATATAGGCTACTATATATGGATATACTGTTGTACATTTTTGTGCCCAAATGAATAAACCCAGATGTATAGGTCTTCTATAAATGTAATCTCCTATGCATCTAGGCCAATAGTCTACTCTGACTCTTTAATTGGCATCAATAGGCCTATGTGATCATTTTCTGTGCTTAACATTAAACACTTAACCGCTAATAAATCAGTCAAATTAAAATCCAATAGACTGCATTTTATTAAACAAACAAAATATAAAGTCTTGAAAATTGTTTTAACACAAATTAATAGAATAAGTCAAAAGGCCTATACATGTTCCCCCTCTACGTTTATACAAATAGGACAATAAAGAGGCAAACAGGTAGCAACAACAAACAAAACAATTAAAAAATAAAATAAAAACATGTTCTTATGCTTGGTCCTCGATTTCCACCCACTTCTGCTAAATAAATTACTATAAAGGCTATAATTTACATTTTATTTGTATCAAAAGCTGATATATAAACAAATTTTCAAGGTGAGAGGGAAAACTTACGTGTTAGGATGTTACACACGCCTCTTACACCAGAGCAAGTTCTGTGTCCATTCGGGATGTGAATAAGGAAAGACCGATGTAAATGAAAATATATATTAATGTTATTCATTTAAAAGACACTCAATTTTCAAAACTTGCCGCAGTCATAAACAAAAGCTCCTGGGGCGCGGTAGAGAGACTGGCTGGATGGGAAGGACATCTGACAGCTATTATTCCCGTTCACCGGAGAACTATTCAAACCTATCCGCTGCGATTCGAACATTTCCCTCACCGAGTGGAAGTTCTGCTGTTGGGCCGGGTAGCTTGCGCCCAGGTGGCTCAGGTCACCATACCAGGACGCGAGCCGGCCCTGGTGCGCGTGGTGATGTCCGTCCTGGCCGGCCTGGCTTAGATTGCCATGTGCAAGCGGTGACGTCGTTGTCGTGGTGACGGAGTAATCAGGCAGATTATCTTCCACTGTAGCGGCGGAGGGCCCCAGGAGGCCCCGGTCCCCAGCATATAGGCTCATGGCTTGCATGTTGCAGTGATAAGTTGCATTGGAGTTAGAAATAACGTTTTGGTTGCAAGGGCCCGAGCTGTATGCGCCGGTCTGGTTGGGGGAGTAGTTAAGCGACAGTGATGGGGTTCTGAGAGGGGGAGACAGCTCAGCCTGTGGTGACCCCCGCAGAGAGGTCATGATGTTGTCTACGCTAAAGCCCTGCGTCGCGGCCGAGCCGTGCTCCATGCCCAGTGACCGTGTGGATGGTACGCTGTGAGGACTACCAGTAGACATGCTGCTTCTGCTATCGGGGCTCTCGATTTTAGGAACGGCGCTTAGGGTCGGGGAAGCGGCCTGCGGCGGCGTAGAGCTCCCGTTCTCTGTCTTGATGTCCTGGATGCGCACGGGCTGGGAGCCCTGCACGGTCTGCTCTTGCTCGCGGCCTGGCGTGAGCGTAGGGTCCTTATCTTGACTTTCTCGTTCCTCTTTCTCTTTCAACACGTCTTTCTTTTTGAACCGTCTCCTGCGCCGCAGGAAGCTCCCGTTCTCGAACATGTTGTAGGAGTCCGGATCTAGAGTCCAGTAGCTTCCCTTGCCCGGTTTTTTATCGTCCCTGGGTACTTTGACGAAGCATTCGTTGAGAGACAGGTTATGTCGTATGCTGTTCTGCCAGCCCTGCTTATTGTCACGGTAAAACGGGAACCTCTCCATAATAAACTGATAAATTCCGTTCAGGGTCACTTTCTTGTCCGGGGAATTCTGGATCGCCATGGTGATGAGGGCTATGTAGCTGTACGGAGGTTTTACCATGTCCTTGGGCTGGTGTTGTGGGGTATACGGTCCGTACGCTCGCCCCATGCTGGCCGGGTACTGTTCGTGGGCCGCATGAGAATACATGCTCATGGGCGCGGGCATCCCGGTGTATCCACTGCCGGCCGTGGCTCGGTAGTAGCTCTGGTCACTGCTGATGTACGGTACAACTCCCAGGGAGTTCGGACTGGAGACCGAGTAACGCGCCTGCATGCTGGCTTCGCCGCCTCACCTACACCGAGGAGAGCAAAAACTTTCCAAGCAAAGTTTTCCCAAAAAAAAGAGAGAACGTCGCTGTGCGCGCCAGCACGCTGCCTCGCCTTTCCAATGTGACTGGGCGCTGAGCTACTGTAGCAGATGTGGTGGGTCGTTACAGTTGGCCAGGCGGACCGGAGAGAAGGCACGGTGCTGGACTGAACATTTGTGGGAAACGAGTAGGCTACAAGGCTCCAGCTATGAGTCCCTGCGGCGGAACTTTTTTACTCTTCACAATGTTTCTCTTTTGGCTGCCGCGCTGCTCCTCCCCGAAAGTGTGTTCCTCCATCTAATTGGAGGACGGAACGAGTGTAAAAATCTACCCATGCAAAAGTACCTTTAGCGGCTCACACACACTTTCTCATGTTCTGCCCTCTCTCTCTCTCTCTCTCTCTCTCTCTCTCGCTCTCTCTCTCTCTCTCTCTCTAAAGACGTTCAAGGATAGGTTATAGCCTTATTAGATGGTCTAATTTCAGGGATGTGTTTATTAAACTGAATTAAAATCTGATTATGCAGGTAAGAATTTTAATTAGCCTGGTATTTATTTCAAATAGGTGTCCAGTTCCTTTTAATATGCCTATTTATAATAAATACAGACATCACACAAAAAGTACGGTTATGGTAAATATTCACAAAATTGTCTATGTTGGTTAGTAGGTTACTGATGAACTATGAACATGAAATTAACTGCTCCGCTCATATCAAATCCACCAATAATCGAATAAAGAAATAGGCTAAAAGCTATGTGTCAGGGGGTTGTACGCACTAGCTAATTATAGGTTAAACGAAGATCATTTGGCTATTCATAAAAAGCGTGTGGTGTGAGAAAGGATGCCGCCAAACGGGTTTCTATTCAGAAGTGCTCAGCAAAGCAATTGATGCCGCTCACGCGTCATTCACACTTTACGGGTGTTATCAGGAGCATTATATGGCCATTTGTTTTTGTTATTTTTGTGATTATATCTCAGTTCCTATGTTAAATTTTAATAAATGCTTTTATTATAAGGATGCAAATCATGCTATATTTAAGATATGTTAAACTATTTTAATTTTTTTAGATCCGGCTACTATGAATGTATCTGTCGTTTTACTCTGAACACATTAAATGCAGTGGTAATATAATTATGTTATAACAGCATTGATAAGTTATTATTCAGTCTTATTGTTCGCCTATTATTAAGGAGCCTTTTAACTAGTTTATGTTAAGTTTTGAAGTTGGTCTAAACTGACTTTTCTTAACGAAAATAGTGTATTCGGTTATTTTTTTTATTAAAGTAATATAATGTTTTTGAACCCGTTTTTTTCCCTCCAATTCGGAAATGTCCATATTTACAAAACAATAGTTTGGCCTTGATTCGTTAATCGTGAAGTTATTAAGTTTTTTTTAATTAAAGTAACAGGGACATTTTAAATTAACCACCAAGATAATATTAGGTTATTGGATATGCCAAACATTTTCAAAATCTTAATTTATTTATTTTTTATTTAATTTGGAAATGTAGGCCAATTGTTATAATTAGGCCTATATGCTAGACCTATCTAAGCCATGGCTTACAAGGCCTGTAAAGTACAGCTTATAGAATGATCAAATTACATTTTAATATCAGTTTTTGACTAGGTCTATATGGCATTTTTTATATAAACTACACTTCTCGCTTTATTTAAAATAGCTAAATAGACGATAAGCGATAGTATAGGCTTGGCATAAGAAGCGATGGCCTATATTCAGGTTAGAGTCACTATTGTAGCCATGGTTGTACCATGCAGAGAATAGTGAGCACGTGTTATGTTTAACTTTGCAGTTTCAGTTATAATTTTATAATTCTTCTAGTGCTCTTGTTGTCTGAGCCATAGGTCTGGAAACCAACGACGACCTATCATCTGTCGGATATAAACTTTATTGATATGTAGCGACCCCTGCCGACTGAGTTTGCAAGGTCGATTTGAGTGACAATTAAAGACCAACTACAACAATGAAGATTATTCTCCATTGTTGAATCTAGACAAGTGTGTGCATGAATATATTAACCCAGGAATGACATTATACAGCAACACAATGTATATTTATCCAAAAAGTTATGGACTGTGTACAGCATCATTGTCAAGTAACATTTTGAATGCATCTTGTATGTTTTAGGCCTATTGTTTAGTATGGTAAACATGCATTCCACAAGACAGTGTGTTAACCTGAAGTACATTTGAATAAAGTTTCATTTAAATGTGCATTCTCATTAAATTACTTAAATAAATAGTACCCTTTTACTATATGTATAATGAGTAATGAGTATTCTACAGAACATCAGTGTGACAGCTAACACTTTTTGTCATCAGGGATATGTGTTCTTTATATAGGTGGAAATGGAAGGGCACATATACAAGGAATGGAGGTATATATCAACGTATTTGTTTTACTTAAAGTTACTACTTATACTATCCTGGTCCTAGAAGGCCACTGCCCTGCATGCTATAGATGTATCCCTGCTCCAACACAAGTGATTCAAATGAATAGCTCGTTATAACAACCCATGCAGTTTCATGGGAGTATGGATGATATCACAATAGTCCTGAACAGACAAGGCAATAGTAACACTGAAAGCAAATAGAAAGAACTGCACATTTCTAGTAGTATCACTATTGAATATGTATTTTAGGTCCATTAACCAATTACAGCAAATGTTTTAAATAAGACATGGGTGTTTGAGGGTTCCTTATTGCATTTTGAATGGTTTGACTGAATAGTAGTTTAATTAAACATGTTTTAACAGATCCACAGGCATCAAGGGCTGGTGATAATTTCACATAGCAGCATGGTGGTCCTCTCCTTCACCAACACCGGAACAGCGTAAACTGCAGCCTGCCACAGTCATTGATGAGTTTATTTTCACAATTACTTGACAGCAGTGGCCATGTATGCAGCATATTTTGTATTTGCAACTACATTTTATGGACCACTGAAATTCAACTTTAACACCACTCTATATTACAGATTAGTTTAGAAACCTGTATATATAGTTTAACGTATACCTAGCCTGGATATATAAAATCTCAGAAATTGAATAGCCAAACATGCATTGTAGAAGTATGGCCATGCACATATACTGCACTAAATGCTGTAGGTATTGCTGACACCGCATTTCTGCTTGCTCATGCCTACTCTTGAGAATTAGTGTGTTGTTTTTTTTCCCTTTCTGGCCTTGCATCTTCCTTTTCATCCATAGCTTAGATATAACATACATTCATTTGATAATGTAATGCAAAGCATGCCCGCAGTCATGAGACGTGTCTTGCCAAAAAGTGATGCTGTATGCGTCTGCAGCTGCTTTTATCCTATAAAAACGTTATTGGCTATGTATTTGTTTGCTATGTCAAATAGGGTAGCAGGGGGTAAGATGCCCCCTGGGGAATGAGCCCACCCCCCTTCCCTAATTATCCTCCTGACCACTCGATTAAATATTTTTTTTATTTCAGCTCTTTTCTAGGATGGTAGTGACCTTGCTAATGTTAGAAAATAATCTGATTATTATTTTTCATTTTAATAGTGGAAGGAAATACCAATATATCATATTTGTACAGTAGAAGATAAGCCATACATGGACACATGTACACACTTTGTTTTACTGTTAATATGAGAATCATATGGAGGGTAGTGCATTAATTTGAACAAAAAATAACAAATACATTTTTTGTGATAAGTGAAACTGTAAGAGTAGGACATTTGGGGTAAGACTTCCCCCCATCGTGTGGAGCAAAATGTACATCAAATTGGTGATTTTGAGTTGTAGCCTAAGCCTAATCAGCATATGCCAGAAATGTGCGGGTGGGTGGGCATACATGAAACTAGGTGGGCAATAACAAATGATCTAATAAATCTATTTAAAACACGATGTAGTAGGCTAGTTGTGCAAGTAGGCTACAAGCAGTAGTAGGTATATTATATATTACCACATATAGGCCTACAGGCTCGCTTCTTTGTGATCACGCCAGCTTTGTAATTACACAGGCCAATGATTATAATATTATGCCGGTAGCCTACCTTAATGACAGCCTGCCTCTTTGTGATTTTAGCAAATTGAACAATATTCGTGCAGTTTTGATAGATAGTAACCTATAGTGACAGCATGTGCGCACTGTGCAGTTCGTAATAACAATGTCAATCAATCGATCCAGCAATGATCAATGCTCACCGGCAGGGTGAGACTGCGTTCATACGAGAATCAAAAACTGTGCAGGCAAATGATCATCTTCCGATTTGAAATTAATAATAAAATCCTACTCCAACTCCATTCCATCCTGCTTCACTAAGAAACCTATAGCCACCTGCAGCCAGCTGTGGGGTCAACTAGACACATATCCTTGCTGTTGGTTGAGGCTGTGTATTTAGATCTACTCTAGATTTACTCTAGACGAAATGATGCAAGATTGCTTCGCCAGAGGAAGCAAATGTTTTATTCACACCTTGGAAGTAAATGGAGTGAATGGGAGGTGAATAATTTTGCATGTCTGATTGATAGGCTATGGCTTGCACTCACCAGGCTCACATAGGCTTGAAGTGAAAGATACGGTGCATAGTTCTTCCCCTGGCTCTGGGAAAACATTTGTATGCTAACCGTTCTTGAAAAACCACTCCACGTTAAACTCACGGTTAAAAAGCAGTGTCAGCGATTGCTACAGTATGCCTTCGTTTCTCGTCAAAATTGGTGGTTTCAAACCGGCATCTGCTTGAATGAGTAACATAAGAATATTTAATCTACTTCGTTTGTATTAAATCCATGTCCCATGATGGGGTGACTTAAGTTTAGATACAGTAACTTGACGGTAACTTTTTATCTGGCTGTCAAACCTATAATGTAAGCCAGACAGCTCTAACATTGTGGCTATTGGGTGCCGGCATAACATTCATAATTTATATTGATTATTAAATATATGTCACATACCCATATATAAGTTCTGAGGTCTTTTGTGCTGTTGTTATAAAGTGCCAAATGTATTTGTTTATGTATTGGTCTTGTCTGCATACGTATGCATTTGGACAAACCTATGGACACCTGAGCGGGACTAGCAAGCGGTGCCAGGCAGATACCCTGCGATTGGCGGAAACTTTCTTTATAGAGGCTGGGAATCATGGTGAGAGGGGGGACGTATGTCGAAACGGGATGCGACGAAAGTGAGAGGAAGCAACCGGAGAGACCCAAGAGCGACGAACGAACAAACAATGAAAGGGAAGGCATTAGTGTCGAATTAGGGAGGGGCGAACAGGGTGTAAGACAAATTTAAAGACTTTGTTATCGCAGGTTGGAGGAGCATGACGTGGAACGGCGTGAGAAGGGGGTGACCGGCGGAGACACTGGGCCATCTTGCCGCTCCAGGCGTTGGGAGTAGCGGCTGCATTCCCGACCGCAGTGTTCGTCTCGGAGTTCCCTGGTATTCACGGACTGCTCTAACATCGGCTGCAGCCACCGCCATCTTTTCACCTATTGAGGTTTGGCCAGGACAAATGGGCGTGGGAACAGTCAATCGGACTAACCAGGTGAAACGGACATAGTCGGCGGGAGGGGAGGAGTCGCCGACTGAACTCTTTTATTTGTTTTGTGTGTATATCTGTGTTGTCCGGGACAAGCCTGCTAGAGGCGCGCCCAAATTATAGGGGCTGACGTTATTCCATGCATAGCACTGAATATGATTGCCTTGGACTTTTATTAGGGTGGTTTTATTCGTCACTGTATTACTTATTGTAGTGTGTATTTTCTGGATTGCCGTGTGGTGCTGTGTGTGTATTCCATGTATTGCTGTGCTGTGTGTACATGATGTATTGCATGACAATAGCGGAGTGGTGGGTTGCAGTGGTAGCTACTCTTATTTAGCCTTAGTTGGCCTGAGGTCCATCTAGTATCAACCATTGCGGGTATGTCAGCAGAGAGTTTAGGATAGTCTGGTGCGCGCTTGTCTCCTTTAATTATTGTTAAATAAAATTATTGCTATTTACATGTTGTCTGTGTCACTGAGAGGTTTCTAGTCTGGTGTGTTGTGACATATATATTGATATTTATAAAATATCATATTTGGTGACGGATTGCTCATTTAATATCGGACTAGTTTTTATTATCTCATCAAAAAATAAAATACCAGACTGGTTGGTTGGGTGGACGGCCCACCCACCCCCACCCGTGGCTATAGCAGCTGAGCCTAATGTTAGATTTTTGAATAAGTATCATCTAACACAATAACATAATATCCAAGAAATTTAGCTTCAGTCTAATTAAGGCTAATTGGCTGACTTTATGTTATGATTAACATTATGGCTATAGCATCATTAGCTTGCTTATAGCGCCAGCGATCTCTCTTTAATTTTTCACTAGACATGCATCTGTGAAACTCTCACTTATATTGGTTCTATATGACTATATATGTATGCTGCATTGGCTTTGCTGAAAAGTGTTAGCTAATTATAGCTTTAGCCTAGAAAATTGCTATTTAGCCTATCTTAAACAAGGGTGAACAGGAGTCAGGATCCCGACAGAATTTAGACTTGATTTTTAACGATATTAATTGCAGTTGTACTGTAAGGTAAAATCTAAAGCATAGAGGTTGTGAATCCAGTGTGATATCTGATTTGTTTTGATAATGCATGAGGCTGCGCTGCAATTTTCAACTCTGAGTAGTAAGTAGGTTGCACGCCCGATGTGAATTGATATATTCAAAAGTATGAGTGCAATAACGACGCCGTTCACATTTTGCCTGTCATGTGATCTGGCCTTAACACATGATTTCATGGTTCTGTGTGGAACTGGCTAAAATCTTTACTAAATTGTGTACTGTACTATGGGGTTTTCTTCTCACTGATTTATTTTACATGTATTTTCGATTTAAACTTCAAATTATTACTGTGATTTACCAGATTTCTCTTGAGGATTTAGTTGTGCTGAGGGTAAAGCAACTGGAACTTCTACATTGGATGGCAGGCAGCATTCAGCCGGGGGCATAACTGTAAAATAATACATACAAGAATAAAAATGTTAAGAATCAATGCATTCATGTTTGTCAGCCTCTATTCTGACTAATAATCAGACATGTACTTGGTAATAACTACTACTATAGTGCCACTGAAAGACATTTAAATATATTTTAATATGTAAACTCAACAATCAATTACAGTGTATTCATTTTTATATAATGCACCTGTAGCTGAGGCTTTGCCCCGCCCGCCACACATTCCCCTCGGTTTGCCTCGTCCTACACGGTCCCTTTTAGAGGTCTGTGGAGGATCTCCTCCAGAACGCGCTCGTTTCCTCTCCTCTGCTGCTCTCTGTATGTTTATAGTGTAAAATATTATAAGACTGATTGTGTTAAGGTGTTTAACATCACAACACTTTAGTCTTCTGGAAAAAGCTTGTTGACATTTGAACTTGATCGATCAAAAACACCCCTCCCTTCAATGCCATATGGTGCCCCCTCTGAAGATCCATTATTAGGTATATAAAAATATTACCCTGGCTTCAGCTAAAATGTGGTCAAGTTTAATATCAAGAACCATGCGTCTCCCCTCTTGGTAGTGAGGATCCTGGAGGTCAAGGCTATGTTTGGTGGCCATTGACAGACAGACAGACAGACAGACAGACAGACAGACAGACGCTCTTAAAAGAGCTGTTGGGTTATACATTTCAGGAACATGTGAGGGATGATTGTTGGGTGACTTGCTTGGCAGGAGGTGCAGAGGAAATAGAAAACGTTTATTTAAAATAAAAAATGTTAAAGTATATTATGCAGGCTACAATATATTTATACTGAAATGCTTAAAAGTTAAATTTCACTTTTGATTTCTGTAATATTATTTCCTGTAAAAACGGAGGTTTCTGACCGCAGATTTCCCTCTGAAAACCTGCACGAAAAGGCGGTTGGGTAAAAGATGTGTGAAGTATGCCCATGTATTTGCCCAATATTACTGAATGCCTGAAACAAATGTTTGCGTGAAAATTACAACAACTGAAGATCATGCAATAAATTACATACACATTTATGTTGGCGTAATTATCTATTTTAATGTTCCATGCTACCCTTCAGCTAGAACATTTCACCAGTAAGCTATCTTAGTTTGAACATTAGCTGCCACGTCGCAAGCCTAATTATACATTTTTTGTTTGCTGATAATGGCGAAACCACTGGTTAGGCTTAACATAATTGTCATTACATGTATTTCAGTACCCATGCGAGTATTGGGAAACAACGCATTTAAACATGTAATCTATAGCAGCCGCAGTGCACATCTCATCTGAACAGTGTGTCAGCCCGCAATGAATTGTGAATATATTTAATTAATTTGTATGGCTGTCACCCGATTGGCAGAAAAAAACAAAAACGTGATGCATACGACAGCTATGAATGTCAGGGGCATGAAAAGTCGTGCGGAGGGGCACGAAAGAAATGGAAAGCTACTACCAATTGAAATGCATTCGTTTTGAAGTAGTGATAGGTGGCACGAAAATACGTGTCCAGCTACACGAATCAATAGATTTAATGTCGTGACTATAACACGAACTGCCATACTGGGTTGTTTTAGGATGAGGACTGTCTGTCTGCTTGGTGTGGATGAAGCCTTATTCAATCAGCAGATCCATATATATGGGTTCAGTGCCTTGTAAAAAATGGGCCCACAAAGAATGTACACAAGGGCTCCCAACATACATCTGCCAACATTGTTATTCCTGATTCTCTGCCAGTGATTGATTTATATTGTAATATTAATACTTCTAAGTTCTCAGGTTCAATTTTTTTTAAAGGTGCTAAAAGATTAATATTAATATTAATATTAATATGATATAAAAATGTATTTCGTACCAATAAACCCATTCAGAAATATAGGGACAACCAACCTGTGTCAGTGTAAGATCCGCGCCCTGCGCACTTCCGCGGGAACGCGCGTCTGCGCCGACAGCGAGCGCGTCTGCTCCGACAGCGGTTCTGACGAGAGGGAGTCTCGTCAGAACTATAGGATAATCCAGTGGTGTAGTCTATTTTTTTGTAGTGAGTATACGATTTTCCCCTCCCAGCCTCATATCCCCCGTCCCAGAGCGATGATACCCATCATACTAATGTATATGCGGCTTCACCTGGTGCATACGCAGGCCAAGAACTGGACCAGAAGGCTGCTGACCGCGGTTGTCAATGCCGGACTGCCGTTTGGAATATTTTATCGCATGCACTCAGTGGAATGCCTGTTTGAAGTATATCTCAATTCGTAATGCATAATA
>JAODUH010000009.1:2522872-2537674 GCA_027564835.1 Typhlichthys subterraneus | reverse complement strand
TATATAAAATAAATAAATAAAATGGTAGAGACAAACTCCAAAAGTGTTGCAGCTGTAATTGGGGTGAAAGGTGGGTCTACAAAGTATTGACTCAGGGGTGGCTGAATACTTTTGCGCTCCACTATATACAGTATACGTATATATTAAATGTCAATCTGTGTTCTCGAAGCCATGTAATTATCAAAATGTTATATCAACATAAATATTGAAAAAAAAGTCTACACTGATTTAACTTGAAAAATGTATTTAAAGGTGCCAAAAAAGAACCACTGCTCTTTTAAATCGCAGTGCTTTGTTTTGCGTTGCAATACGTGTGTGTGCGTGTGTGTGTGTGCGCGCGCGTGCGTGTGTAGGAGGTCTGTACATCCACAATGCCAGTGGGATTCAGATTGGCAATAACAACTCACTTAGCATCAGAACTCCCGAGGTTCGCAGTTTATCTTCCAACTCTCTGCAGTACGCCAGTTCAGCCACCTCTTCCCTCAAAGACGCCATTCAAAAATACGGTAAGTCAATGTCATGACTTGCTTTGATCAGTCCGGTGGAATGAACCAGTCAACCGTGTTCCCCGCTTGATGCTGCAGGCGAGCATTGTAGACATTTGCCTCTCCCTGTCCCATTCAGAAGACCAGAGCGTGACCGAGGAGCACATGGACCTGTTGCGGGACAACATCGGCAGCAAATGGAAGCGTTGCGCGCGTCGCCTGTGTCTGACCGACGTGGAGGTGGACACCATCCAGCACGACTACGGCCGTGAAGGCCTGCCAGAGATTGTGCACCAGATGCTGGAGCGCTGGAGAATGAAGGAGGGCAGCGTGGGCTGTACCATAGGCAAACTGTGCCACGCTTTGGAAGGCACCGTGAAAGTAGATCTTATTCAGAAAATACTGGAGACCTGCAGAAACGGCGCTTCCTCCTAACTGGACAAAGGTGGTTTCTGGCTGAGGGACACATTTAATTTTAATTGCCTCCTTTTGACTATGATGTTCACATTTTCTGGTGCAGGGATTGGGGGGCTGTTATCACTTATTTATAGATAAGAGACCAGGTGCAATAATATAATTGAATCGGTTGATAATATTCATTGTTTAATTACATTTAGTTTGGGCCAATATAATGTTACATGAGGTACACTGATTAAGCCATTAACCCATTGGCTACTCCAACCAGGTCATGGGACTCATGAGTTAATATTCAAATTCAAACTGTGGAATAGTATGTGTATGGTAACATGTATCATTCTGTCCATCCACTTGGGGGCAGTAGATAATCCTACAGGATCTTCTACATTTACAGTCACTGGGTTTACCCTTGGTTTAGCTGTCTGGGTGCTTTACATATTTGTAGTTGATTATTTGCTGAGTGAAGTCCTGCATGAAGAACATGCATTTGTTAATTGTTGAATGTATTCAATCTATGGAGTTTTATCTGTATGTGCTAATTGAAATGCAATGACCCAATCAGCATTATTCATCATCGGCGATGAGTTTCAATGCTTTTATCTGTATAACTGGATGCCAGTGGAGGCAAGTCTACAGTATCTTGGGAGCAAGTTGATAATATTTTTATAAATGGGTGCATGATGAACAAACTGCATGCATAATGTGTTTTTTTTATTTTTTTTATCGTGTAAATGATTATATGCAAAAATAAATATATTAAATAATATACCATTTCCTTTGCATACCCTTATTTTCAATTAAATATGATTACAATTGGATTTAATGTATTAGCCTGGTGTAGCCAGACCTAGAATTAAGGTTGTGAATAAGGTATGGCAACTCTCCATTAGCAGCTGTTTCCTCTTTCTGGGTGTAAACCTCTGTTTAACTTTGAAACCACTGGACAGCGCTGAACAAATTGGCATTGCTAATTGGCAATTGTTTTGATTGTCTCATCTAGCTCTACCACTATTTCGAAACACACTTGACTTCAACGTCATCTCACTAACCTACCCTGATTGGGCCGCCAGCAGGATGGCTGTGCTAACGTTAATGAGAAGAGAGTATCCAGACTGTAATCTCAGTTAAATGAAATTGAGCTGACAGTAATAGTTGAGCAGAGCCAGGCTATTAATGTCTTAGGGACCAGACAAGATTGCTCATGTAAACATTTACACATCAGAGAGCCACCATTATTCACTATTTAAGTGGTTTCATTATTGCCTTAACAAATGCAAGACATTTAATTGCTGCATTTACAAGATCATATGAATAATAAATTACATGAACCATAATATCCGTGGATATATTACACTAAACCAACCCTTATTTAACATATCAATAGCAATTATTTTTGCATCAGTTGAGCGCCAACATGAAGGAACAATATAATAATAGTATAGGCCTATGGCATCTCCACTGATGCATGAGGAAAACATTTATTTGTTGTTAAATGTGGACTCAGCAAATGTAAGCTACACCTCATGTCAAATTCAACAAATATCTCCTCATGGCCCGCTAGCTGTCTGTTTTATGGGCCGGGCACAATGTAAGCTATTCCCTAAAGAAAGATTCAGACATTTCTATTTCTATTTCTATGCATATAGCATACAGGATATAGCGGATTTCTCAGACTGTATTCTGCTTGCCATGCATTGAACCATGTCATGGAAGCTGGAGCTTGTGACAAAATGGCCTATTCAAAATAATCCATCATTTTATATTAGTCTGTCCCATTCTTATAAATTTAGTTAATGTTCTCACCCTCAATCGTCAAGGCTAAAATAAGTGAAATATTGCATTATTATTGATTGATTGATTGTTGATAAAGTCGTTATTCACCAAAGCAAAATGTGTACAACAGATAAGTCTACTTCTAGAATAATCTGTTTTAGAATGTTTCTGTGACCAAAATGGAAAATGTTATTTAAGATATAGTTAATATAATGCATTTTTTTTAATTGATTGATTATTGGTAAATTAATAGTGTTTATTCACCAAAGCAACATTTGTATGACAGGTCAATGTTTATTTTTTATTTGACTTAGGTAGGATATTTCTGTGACCAAAATGGAAAACGTTATTTTGTTATTAGGCTATGCATTGTTGTTTATTTTTACATTTCTTTTTTTTAAATAGATTTATTGATTGATTGATTATTGGTAAATCGATAAAGACGTTATTCACCAAAACATGACTTGAACAACTAAGCCACCAATTTTTAGAATAATTTGCATTAGGATCTCAAATGTCATTTTTTTATAGGCCTACTAAAAAAAATTACAGACATTTCTGTTTACTCTTTTACCACGATCCCTAGATTTAAATTGGAGCCTGGACGGAGGTACGAATGTGAATGGATCTTGGATTTAAAAAAAAAATATATATACAGTATATATATATATAATTTTTTTTTTTTAAGAAATAACACTTCCACTATTTCATCTCGAGCTACTTGTAGGCCTATACGGAGTTTGGCATGAACATCATGAGTAGGCTATGCTATCATTATTCGATGTCTACAGATGTGTATGATCCTATTATGATGCTGAGATTGCCGACTTGACTGTTGGACTGGGGACTTGTGGTCGAAAGACACGCCTACCTGGTTTACCTTACCTTTTTGCCTTGTGTTGTGGAAAGGTAAACACTCACTGTCCAATATACATACATTACATTACATTACATTACATACATTACATACATACATACATACAGTATATTAGTATTGTAACTGAAGAAAATAAACATGCGCTTTGATAATGTGTTACTGTGGCGACTGTGTATTAGTCTAAATATATTCCCGAGTGTGCAGATGTAGCATACACTGATCAGATGACCAAAAACACAATATTCTCCTACTATACTATAACATCTACTCTTGAAGTTGCTGTAGAGAATGTTATGTAGGATTTTAGAGTCAAGTCAAGTTTATTTATATAGCCCTTGGCTTAATCACATTGCCGTCTCAAAGGCCTATATTTCACATGGAAACATACAACACCACCATAACTGCTCCTGCCCTCGGGCAAGAAAAAACTTCCATTTAAAAATCCATAGGGAAAAAAAGGAAATAAACCTTGGGAAGGGACCACAGATAGAGGAATCCACCCCTCCTGGACAGTTGAGATCCAGTAGGTGTTGATAGGCAAACAAGATTTAGCAATAATACTTTGAATAATCTGTTTCACATTGTACCGCAATTAAGAACTAACATATCGTTGAAATGTAATACATTTTATAAGTTAGTTAATTAAGAGTGGTCTGGTCTGTCAGTTGTAGCATTACCAGGATGCCAGGATTAGTGCGCTATGGTGTGGCATAGCATAACTACAACAAACTACACAAGGAAAGTGTACATGGAGAGCATTGCCTAAGCATTCCCTTTCATATCAGCACATTCTGTGTTTTAGTTACACCTTTACCTTTAGGAAAAAGGCAAATCATTAATTTACCATGTTTGCCTCATGCAGCCATACACAAATGAACAAAAACAGCCATGTGCAGATCTCTTTATAGCTCTGTGAATGATTGACTGGTGATCCCATGTAATTCTTAATTTGATCTTGTACACTATTAATAATGCATGTAGTTTGGGAAGTATGTGGTGAACTTTGCATTACTGTAAGTGTTGCATACTGTACGGAGTGATTGGGACACTACCATGTCTGGAAGAGAACCACAAAATAGGTTTATCTTTTATATTGTTTACTTGTTATGTGGTTCTGTCCTTTGCTTGGTGAGCTTACTTTATTTACTACTACTGTGTCATAATCGTGAATATACACATTGGTTTCCAGTAAATAATGGTTTTTACTGTTTTTCCTTTGCTTAGCCCACAGTAAGAGGGTAAGTACCGTTAATATATGTTCAATAAGTTACAATATGCATCCAAATCACCAATATAGTTTATTCCACTCTCTTTTTATGTCATACATTTACTTTTTGTGTGGATTAAATATTATTTACATTCTTTATTTTATTTAGAATATGATGTGGATGGTGGACGTGACCTTGACATTTTTGATATCAATGAAGGTATGTCTGCATATTTTTTTTTCTCACATTCACTCTGACTCCCATGTGTGTCAGTCTCACACTGGCTTTGTTGTTGTTCTCCACAGAGGCAGGGCTGAATCTTGTGGAAGGCGATAGAGTTCTTAATAAGGTACTTTAAGTGGATTCCATTTTGACATGCGTAACAGCTTATATAGGTAAAGCTGTTCTAACAGCTCTTTGATTCTCTTTTATGACTGGTGCAGAGACAACTTAGAAATTCCTTAATTGGTGATGAATACAGATGGCCCAAAATAGTTCAATATAACATGGAGGATGATTTGGGTAAGAATAACTGACTGTTGGAATGTAAAAAAAAAATAGGTTTAGCAAATTGAGCTTCACCTTAACTGTGCCGTATTGGCAACCAGTATGTGAAAATATGAAACTTACCTACACATATAATTATATATTTCTCATTCAAATATTTCTGAATTTTCTGAAGAGATCAATGTAAAAGGTGTAATACTGAAGGCCTTTGAACAGTATCGACTAAAGACCTGTATTGACTTCAAGCCACGGACCAGAGAGCCAAACTACATCTCCATCTTTAAAGGGAATGGGTAAGGCATAAAGATGGAGCTCTTTCATGTCATAATGCTTTGAATTATGTACATTTGCTATGATAGGAACTTAACGGCAGAATACACAGATAGCATTCAAATACTTAAACAAGTCTTGGAAGAGTCAAAGTATGTAGTGATCTGTTTTTCATCCATAGATGCTTCTCCTCAGTGGGTAACCAGCGCGTTGGGAAGCAGATATTGTCCATAGGGGCCAATTGCGATCGTATTGCGACCATTGAGCACGAGTTCCTCCATGCTCTGGGATTCTGGCACGAGCAGTCCAGGGCAGACCAAGATGACTACGTCACTATCATGTGGGATCACATCTCAGCGGGTACTGAACTTTTCTGTTTAGTTTGTCAACACTTAATTAACCTCTCTTTCATATATTTTGCATTGATTTATGTGTCATTTTAAGTATGCAATTGTATGCATTTATTTGTGTTTTTATTCATGTTCTATTGGATACACTTTTTTTCTCACATTATTTAGTTGGTAAGCAGTCGCTTAAGAAATAAATGGTGTTTAGTGAGCATGCCTTTGTCTCTCTACAAGAAAATACTTTTGTGTCACGCTGCAGAGTGATGAGGGTATGTACAGTACAATGTTATAATCCTAACAGATCACATTAACCACTAGCCTGTATGGTTGTGGTAAGGCCGGGGTGGTGGTCACCCTGTCAAAATGTTCAATCCCTGATGTGTCTTGCCTGACCCATATCTTCTCCTTAATAATACATGTACAGTAATAACACTCGCTAAATCAATATGAATAAAATACAATAAAAGATAATGTCTATCCAAATGTCCCTTTTTTGTAACAAAACTAAAATGAAAATCTTTTCAAGATTTATTTGAATTTCCTATTCTCCTACCGTATACATATCATGCTGTAGACTGAGATCAGAAAAGAGGAGTTATGTCAGTTTGTTTGTGGTCTACAGGTAAAGATCACAACTTCAACAGCTACAATGACACCACCTCCAGCTCTCTGGGTGTAGCGTATGACTATGGCTCCGTGATGCACTACAGCAAGAATTCTTTTCGCAACGGCACAGAGCCCACCATTGTCACCAAGATCACTGCTTTCAGTGACGTCATTGGCCAGCGCATGGAGTTCAGTGACAGTGACCTGCTCAAGCTCAGCCACCTCTATAACTGCAGTAAGAGCTGTCCCCAACACCTGTTTCCAAGAACATTAAATGAACCTAACAAGTGTGGTCCTATCCACACTTTAGTTTCTATAGTCTACTGTCAGATTAGCTAGTCCTCTTTTATCCCAATAGTTATTCCCAGAGGAAAGGAAAATCCAAAATAAAATATTTTATGTCTCATTTAATCTCCTAGCAATAACTAAGATCAACACCAAATTCTGATTTATAATGTTGTATTGTTCTTATACTGAAATTCTGCTCCTGAGAAATAACCACTGAATGTGAAATACAGTGCATTATTTGTGGCTTATAGAAATAAGAGACATCCGTCTTAGCATGTTTCAGGGAAGGGGCTGTTTATAGCAGGTCAATAGTTCTACTACACCTGCCTGCTGTTGAGCTGTGCTTCAATGTGTGTGTGTGCTTGTGAATGTGTGTGTGCATGTGCGTGCGTGTGTGCTTCTAGCCAAAGCCTCTACATTCTTGAATTCCTGTGACTTTGAACGTGAAAACATCTGTGGCATGATTCAAGGACCGGCCGACCAAGCTGACTGGACCAGGGTGACAAGGGCTTCCAGCGGGCCCAACACCAACTATTCCAACCTGGGGAAATGCTGTGGTGAGAAAATACACCTTCATGCACCTTTGGCCCTATAGGAAGTTCAAACAAGTTAATGTGGTCTATTAGGCAATATCATAAGCATCAGTTCCCGCTTATCACCGCTTAACCAAAGTGCACTTACTGTACACGGCAGGTATATGAACATATACGTGACAGAATAGTTGCTGTAATTGCTGTGACACTAATGAAGTGATTGTCTGGTGCGCGGGATCAGGGTACTTCATGCACTTCAACACTGGCACAGCCAAGCAGGGAGACACTGCACTCCTGGAAAGCATGCTGCTGTACCCCAAGAGAGGTCATCAATGCCTGCAGTTCTTCTATTACAACAGCGGGAACACCAGTGACACTCTATCCATCTGGGTCCGAGAGTATGACAGAGCCAACCCCAAGGGAACGCTTCGCTTCATTAAGACAATAGATGGTAACTGTTATTGTATATAGCCTTACATGTTCTCCCTCAATAAATCACAATATGGTCCTATCCCTTTAGTAGGAAGAAAAACTCAAAATTAATGTCATTTTCATTTACTTTACATGTGCTCTATATTATATTTTAAATATTCATATAGCAGCAAGCAACTTTTTTCTATGTGAAAATAGTGAAGTAATTGCATCCTGAGTAGAGAATGAGATCACACTCTTTGTGTTGTAACCCCCTTCTCTGTTTCCATAGCCAATCTGGCCACAGGTGCACATTAGTGCATGTGTGTGTGGCTGGCCCAGAAGCATTTGTTTTGGTATGAGATGCTGGTGCGCATATTAGTGTGACAACTAGAGGTAGAAAGTCATACAAGTATAAGAAAGTCATATCAAGTCTATTATATTGCCCTTAATCACATTAAAGTCTCAAATAACTTTACAAGGCAAAATTAGCCTTAACCTGCTTTTTTCCCCGGGCAAGAGAAAACATCCATATAGAGCCATATACAGTATGTTAGTCAGAACACAAAGGAACGGCATTGGTCACATTAGTTGGAAGGAAAACAAAATGAACGTTAAGAGACATTAAACAACAACACCGTATAAATGTCTAACTTGTGGATGAGAACATTATTATCTTGAATTTCAATAATCATCTTTGAGAGCAGGAGGTCAGTGTGTGGTGCACGTGCTCATCCTGTGTAAAACGCATGCACACACACACACACACACACACACACACAGAGTGATAAAGCTGTGGTTCCATGCAGGACCCCCCAGGAGCTGTGGCTCTGCATCACGTGGCCCTGAACGTCACCACCAAGTTCCGCGGTGTTCCAGGGCACTAAACATGGAGCCGGGTCCTCGGAAGGGGGGCTGTCACTGGACAACATCAACCTCTCGGAGACCACCTGCCCGGAGCATGTATGGTGGGTGAAGAACTTCTCTCATGTCCTGCAGAGCACCCCACCATCTACAGCCCTCCGTTCACCTCCTCAGAGGGGTACACCTTCCAGATGGGTCTGTATCCCGCCGGGAAGAAAGACTACCCCGGGGAGCTGTCAGTCTACGCCCACCTGGTAGCCCGTGAAGGAGACGCGGTCCGAAAGTGGCCTTGTCCGTGGAAACAGATCACCATGACGCTGATGGACCAGCAGCCACACATCCAAAAGCACGTGTCCAACCAACGCAGCGTCACCACTGACCCTACCATGAATGAGACAGGTCAGACAATCTGCTCAGTGACCACACGATACCCACCTCTGAGCTACACGCCCAGTGTATACTCTTTTTATTAGCTGCATCTGCATGCGCCCGCTCCTTAATAGTCAGCCTATCACAGGACAGCAACTCAGTGCATTGAAGCATGCAGACACGAGCTTGAGGTTCAGTTGTTGTTGTTGTTCTTCAGACCACATGTTGGAATGGGGAGTAAATGTTATCAACTCTAAGTAAATTTGACTGTAGAATGTTGAATATGTAGCCAGACTGGTTCAAGCTGAAAAGGTGTCAAGTAGCACAGAGAAGAGAAGATACTGCATGAATGCATAGAACACTGAAATTGATGGGAAATACATCCGGAGGTCTACAAAAGTGACCTCTACGTTCATAAGCCTTTCACAGGTGTTACACAGTTTTGTAAAGTACCGATTGTCCCTGTCCAACTTCTAGGCTCGGATACATTTTTCTGGGATGACCCTCGTACGGTGGGCAGTGAGATCACAGATGCAGATGGGGAAAAGTATATCCGCGGGCCAGGAGCAGGAACACCAACGTTTCTTACCCACCTTAGAGCCAACAGTCGTGACTTCATTAAGGGAGGAGATGCAATCTTTCTCCTCACCATGGAGGGTAGGGTTTTCCTTTGACACTAACACTCCAGGCAAGCTACAGTAGGTTATATGCTGTATGTATGCGCTGTGTATACATTTTCAGAAAACCTTCCAGAAGAATGGTTCTTCATCTTAAGAACATAGTTGAATAGTAATTCAACTAATGCATAGCGAATACTAAATTAATCCACATAATGTATCCCCATGTTAAATTATTGTGTGGTTACTGATTTTATCACGAGATCAATCACTGTGTGTTGGTTTTTCTCTTCAGATGTTTCCCATCTGACTTTACCCTCCTCGACCATGAAACCCCCCAGCATGTGCTCTGACGTGAAGTGTAAAAACGGTGGACACTGTGAGGTGTTTGGAGGAAAGCCTGTGTGCATGTAAGCTGTTTAGACTCGGAATGACAGAACTGCCAATTGATCTGTTCAGGTGTTCCGATCAGAATATCTCTCATTTCCCACATGCAGACTCCCATTACAATGTCACTGGGTGGGATTCACCACCCTCTGGTTCATCCTCTAAGCCTTAATCATTATCGCCACCTGTTCCATGTAATCCTGCACTCCTTTTCCCTCTACGGGAGACCTGACACTCCTTTGGTCTGTGTAGAAGTGCTGGGATTTTAAATGCTTGACTCTGACTGACTGTTATGTTCCACCCCAGGTGTCCAGTGCTTATTAACTGGTATTACTACGGAGACGGGTGCCAGTTCAAAGACACATTCAAGGAGGAGAGCACATTGCCCACGTCGTTTGTCACCTTTCTGCCCATGTTTGCAGCCATGCAGATAGGGACAGTGGTCAGCGTCATCTACGTTAAGTGTAAGAAACCAAGAAGTGATTCCAGCGTTGTAATGTCGTAACGTAAACACAGCTTGAAACTGGAAGCTTAGAGGTTTCAAGTTCAGCTAACAATGCCTTCACGGGACCAGCGTTGGAGCAATTCAATAACATTGAATAGTGTATGTTAATAAAATTACAATTTATTTTGTTCAATATTGGGTTTAAACAGCTAATACGTTTAATGAATCTTTTGGCTGCAGTTGGAAAAATGTTGAATGGGCAGGCTGTAGGCCTAATATTAGCACAGATTGCCACCTTTTGGCTTTGCAATGTCAATACACTACAACCATTCAAGTTAATTAAAAACTCTACTGTATATCTATTCTGTACTTTATAAAAATATTTTAAATATCACATTTCATCTGATTAAAATATTGTATATTTATGTCAACTAAAAAAAAACAAAAACAAAACCATTAAATTAATAATGTAGACCTTATGTGTATAGGTCTGCTGAACATCCACAATGAAGAATGTAGTCCAGAACACCGTGATTTATAATCACAAATTTAAGATTTATTATACCAAATACAGGAACATGATGTTTGTTTTCCATGTAGATATATCTACTTGTATTAGTGAACTCTGACACAGTGATGCCGGTGAGTTACGGTAGAAGGCGAACTTGTGTTCTACTCCTGTAGGCTTATGTTTTATGTGCACATAGCTGCATGCCAGAGCCTGTTTCTACCAGTGTGTTTCAGTGGGTGACTACTACAATCCATCAAAACAGAGCAAACAATTGCAAGGTGGTGTCAGTGGTCGGTTTTCTGAACTGCATTCCACATGTGCGTTTCTGTGTGTGTAGTGTTTGTAGGTCTACAGTAAAATATAAAGGGTATATCTATTATAACAATCTCAAGTCTGAACCCACATCCTGCCCCATCTCTAAAACTATTCACCGACATACATGAAGGTAGACGGCTTCCTTTATAAGTGTCAGTATACATTTCTCTTATTTACAATAATTGGGGGGGGGGAATCACAGTTTCTCTCAGAGAAGATTAGTAAAAGTGACTAAGTCACCAGTAAGAGTATGCAACTCCTAGGAGTTAGTCTTTAAAATATATACAAAAAAACGTCTACGCCTTTTTACAGGCCGAGTCATGAATTACTGAAGAAATACAGTATTTAAGGTGCCCTATCTAACAGTTAAGCATGGTATTATCGGTGCTGTACCAATCCACGTAGTTCGCTGATAATAGAAATGTGTCCGTCACACCTCCACCTTCACATTACAAGATATGCTAAGTAAAGAAAAAAAAAAAAAGTTACCCATATTAACAAGTATTGTGACTGGCTAACACTATTGCAGAAACACTAGTGTTTAAATACATACTGGTTGATTGGTACATCTAGTGTGTAAAAAAAAAACAAACAAAACATTTCACAGTCTGAGATGTGCATCGCTTGAGATGCTTGGAATTACGTCTGAAGGTTACTCAAAGGTGGGCGTGGGTTATTTGAATCATTAAAGGGCTCATTGCAGGACTTTCCTATTCTATCCTACTGTCTTATGCTGTTGGGGAGATGAGGCGGTAAGTGTGCATGACACTCCCGGTTCTCACGAGGTTGTGTGTGTGGCTGGGTGGGCGTCAGTCGGACATCTCCGAGCACATCCCCACGGCCTCAAGGTCTACTGATGGCGCTGGCTGTTCTCAGAGCGGGGTGTCGTAGTAGTCGTCTGGCTGCCCGCCCCCTGGTGGCTGCTGCTGCTGCTGCTGCTGCTGCTGGTGTTGCTTCATGATCTCCTTCACCTCCTCCTCCAGCTCTGGCGGGATGATGAACTGGTCGTCGGGGTCGGGCTGGGCGGGGGCATTGAAGTAGCCCCCGGGCTTCTTGGAGGGCGCCTCGGTCGCCACCTCAATGAGGTTGTGGCTCCGCTCCGGGGCCGCCACCGAGCCGTTGCCCCTCCGCTTCCCCGCCAGCCGGCCCCCGTCCCCCGCCGCACCCCCCGCGCCTCCTCCCTGCCACGGCTCCTCCGCCTCACACCAGCTGGCGTCAGTGCTCTCTTTGCCGGGGGGCTCCGGTGTGCACGGTGGAGGCGGAGGGGGAGGGAGCAGGAGGTGGCACTCCCGGTGCGGTGGGGGTGCCTGGTCGTGGGCCGGGCAGCAGGAGGAGGTGGAGGAGGAGGAGGCCTTCAGGCAGTGCATGTCAGCCTCCACCTCCACGCGGCTCCCGTTGGAGAACACGCCGGCGATGGGCTCCTCGTCCTCGCTGTCTAGCCCGTTGTCGGACAGCGCGCTGGAGAAGGTGGCGCTGGACAGCTGCCTCTGGAAGGAGCCCGCCGGGCAGCAGCCGCGCGCGGGGCCGGGGGGGGCCAACTCCTGGTACTGCTGCTGGTGGAGGTGGTGGTTGTGGGGTGGGGCGTGGGGAGGGGCCGGGGTGTGGTGAGGGGCCGCCTGCTCCTGCACCAGGAGCGCCAGGGCGCCGCGGTGCGTCGTCGGGGGCTCGTCCGAGGAGGCGGTGGAGCCCACCTCACTGCTCATCTCGCTGGTGCTGATCTCGCTGCTCATCTCGCTGCAGGAGGACGACGCCGCGGCGGCAGGTGCAGGGGGGTGCAGGGGGCCGTCCGCGCTGCCTCCCCCGGCCCCCGAGGCCCTCTCCTTGGGGTGGCAGCAGGGCCCCGGGCTGGCCGGCGGCTGGAGCTGTGCGGAGGACGACGAGGAGGAGCAGCAGGAGGAGCAGCAGTCCTCGCTGACACTCAGCTGCACCACCACGGCGCACAGGCTGTCGGTGCAGCCGTAGCCCTGCGCCAGCGTACATAGCTTCTTGGCAGCCGCCAGGCCATCGGCCACGTTGCGCACGGCCTCTACCGCCTCCAGGGGTGACAGGGAGTCCCACAGGCCGCGGCTGCCCAGGACAAAAAACTCGTCGCGGGGCGTGAGGGTCACGCTGCGCACATACGGCCGCGGCACCACCGACGGGTAGAGAAAGGAGTAGCCCATGATCCTGGTGGAGTCGGTCACCCCGTTCACCTTGTTGTCCTGCAAGTTGGGGGGGGGGGGTAGGTCATGGTGTGTTGCATATAGTGCGTGACTTGCTACGGTATACGCTGAGGTCCACACTCCACACTCACACACGCGCACACACACGGAAACAGCAGATCTGTTTCTGTAATCTGTTCTGTCAGTTGAGGACTTAAAAAACATTTTTTATATTATATTTAAATATTTAAGTAGCATATTTGGAAAATTTTACTTTATTCAGTGACCTAACCTTTTCATTGCAATACACCTGAAATTATTCAGTAGGGCTGTGTATTGGCAAGAATCCGGCGATACGATATGTATCACGATACAGGGGCCAAGATGCAATATATTGCGATATATTGTGATACTGTAAGCAAGGAAATATATTGCGATTTCTAATTTGTGGTAAACTGTAACAGCAATGCTAATGTGCAAAAAATAACAGAAACACATATGTAAACTTGCTCAGAGACTTAAAATGGAAATTAGCTTTAAGATAAATCTGGTAAAAAGAACATGGTCCATTTACAAAAAAATAAAGTACAAAAAAAAAAATATATATTTTTTTTTAATCGATAACGTGAATTAGAGAATAGATACAGTATCGCAGACCAAAATATCGCGATACTCAGGTGTATCAATATTTTCTTACACCCTTATTATCCAGCCTCGTATTCTAACAAGATATTGACTAGATGTTGTTAAATCAGAGAAACCAACACTTTTTTATAATCCGCAGCAATATTCAAATCATATTAGCAGATATTTAACTCTTTATATTCAATGTGAAAATTACTTTCCGTAAACACGTAGTCATTAAAAAAATGTCTATAACATTCACACACACACACACACACATCCCTTCAGCGGCGCCCACCTCAGTGACGATGGCCTGGTGCTGCCTGACCCTGAGGTACTCGCTCTCCACCCCTACATTGTGCAGCATGGAAAGGACCACGGGTTTGCCGTCCCGGCACAGGACCGCCTGGCACTTGCCCACGTTGGCGGCGGTGAGTGTGAAGCACCCCCTGGGGTCGGTGGGGTCGTGTCTGATGTGACACAGGGCTGCAGAGCCGCCCAGCTTTTGCCCTGCCGTGCCCAGCTTCCTGTAGCCACGGAGACGTGAAGAGATTAGTGGCAACGTATGCAGTGATGAGAACCTGTGCCGTACCTGGCTATGACTTACAACCCTATTGCAGTGTAATGTCATCATTGCATTGCTGCCATGTCATTTATAGATTACAGTCTTTCAAAACACATTGATTTGCATTTGCAGTATATGTACATATACATACATACGCACACACACACACACACACAGTATCTCACAAAAGTGAGTACACCCCTCACATATTTGCAAATATGTGAGCATATATTTTCATGTGA
>JAODUH010000009.1:2504255-2522772 GCA_027564835.1 Typhlichthys subterraneus | reverse complement strand
TGGGGGTTTGCTTTAGTATTTAGGATGGGGTTTCTGTTTGTTTCGTTGTTGGTTATTGTTTCATGTAGTGTGTGTGTTGGGGTGCTAGTTTCATTAAATTATAAATTAAGCCAAACCCTGCGCCTGGTTCCTGCCTTGCCCGCTCCCTCTTCGCTACATGTGAGCACTCCAGTCGTACGACCATCTGATCAGTCGATTCGATTTTACAGTGTGAGGGTAATAAATAGGCCAAGATTATTCTCGTCACAGCATTAGTTATTATAGTTGTCCTGACATTGGTGTTCTTGACTACATCACTATAGTACATCACTGTAATTAATGTCTAGGTGATAATAAATTATACCCGGCCGATGTCCTCTGTTGTGTTCATAAACAAAACACAAGCTCACACAATTTACACTATAACCTGTTCACAAACATTGCCTAATAATTGTGCACATAACACATTCTATTTTGCCTGTATCACCAGGTTACGTGCTTGTGTTAATATGTGTTTACGGATAAGTACAGTTAGGCTACATACAAATCTTAAATGCATGTCGAAAGGACACTGCTAAAAATATGAAAGAGGACCAACAATATGTAAGTGTTATTGTGTTGTATAGAATTGGATTTTCATGTGTGCAGTATTACATTGCTAACAGGTGATTATGTGGATGAGTAATTGACTCTAAATTGATTTGACTGAGTCTTTTCATGTACCTTTTATTAAAACATCCTCATTTTATTGATTTGGATGAAAATGTACAATTTCCCTCCTCAGCTAAAGTGGAGGAATCAGTCAGGGGAGACTGTCCTATAATTAGGAGTCTGCCTAAAACCATTAAACTGCTGAGTAGCTGTGGCCGCCAATAGTCCATTACTTTGATCTACAGGTCACAGAGGAGCAGAACTCAATACACAGACGGTGTTATGAGCCATATCAAGATGGGTTCGTTGTCAGGTGGAAAACCATGACTTTCCTATATCAGCTGTAATTTTTCAATATGATTGAGAAAGAAGATAAAATGGCTTAAGTCTGTCACAGCACATCAATTCAGTAATATAGCTGAGTAGTTGGATGGTGACAGAATACATGAATAGGAAACACTGGCACCATCTAAATCCCCATAAAAAGATGACTGCATTCCGCCACATTAAAATTTCAGTGAGGAATTTGCTGATGGTGTGCCATACTTCAAATGATAAACCAAGGTTCTTGCACAGCGAGGACATATTGGAAGAGCCCTGGAAGTCGCGTCAAAAATGTATCACCAACATCTTTTCCATGCACAGTTAGTTCAGTCTCAAAATCTACAGCTTTAGAATGCCAACACTGAAATACCAGTTTAATTTTAGCTTGGCTACAGTATACATGTCTCCTAACATAGTTTGTCAGTTATGTAAAAATGCATGTGTAAACTGAGAAGCCAAACCTCTTGAAATTACAGAAAAATAATGGTGGTATAATTGTTATAAATTATAGCAGTTTTTCCTGTGATGATTCAATTGTGTTTTAACTTTTATACAATATAAACGTGTAATGTTATACATATTTAGAAGTTATATGTATTCGTAATACCCGTATACAGTATAACTACCTAACATCATATCCTATATTTTATCTTGTAGGAAATGTTATTGTATTTTATCAGACAGTACTTTGTAAAAGCTGTCATTGTATAATGCCACAAGGATACTGTTTATCATATGTGTGTGAGACTCTCTACAAAGAACAATTAATGATGGTTTGACTTTGAATTTGCCTTTTTTGTACCAAAGCACCTACAGGCTACATTGAGTTCATAAATCTGCTTTCCACTTTCCATGTGTAATTAAATTAGGATGTGCTCAAGTAATTTTGTAGTTATCACTGCTATTCTGCAGAATACCAAAAAGCCTCCTGTCTTATTTCTAATGTCTTCACACAAAGGTAAATGATAGTTCGACAGTTTCCCTTGTAGGGAAATACCCTGAATAGCACAAACATTTGCAGAACCCATGTGAGCTCATTATCTTCTCTTTCAAGGTAAATTAATTTCACTCGGTGCTGGAACAAATTAACAGTAGCCTACTGTAGTTATAAAACCACTATTCTGTCATTTTTAAATGGTCTCTGTCCTTTTGCAGCTGAAAGCAGCATATAGTTAATTTGTCTTTGAAAACAGAATTTCAGAGTTTACATTTTAGCGTTTTAGTTTTTAGTATTATGAAGACTCCCGTACAGCTGCCATGTGACAACAGATGTATCAGAACATTCCATTTTGCATCAGCTTTTATACGTGACAGTTTGATACCAAAATACAAAATACAGTTGTTTCCACAAGCCCTTCAGTGCTGCATGTTGGTTTCCTCTATCAAAATAGCTTTGCTTGTATTGTATTCACAGACAACCAAACGTAGGCATCACACGTATAATGCTGTGTATTAGATTTGTATACACATTTTACCGTATGATATAATATTGGATATGATGGTGTATATATTATCAAATTATATAAATGAGTATATTTGATGATTGTGTTTCTCTTACAAATCTTTAGTCTATGATCTAGATGCAATGATGATGCATATAAAAGTTGCAGGAACATGGTTAAATTATTTTTCCTTTACAAAATTTAAGATAGCAAGAATACACATTTATTCTGGACAGCTTTGTAAGTGACATTGCCATAGTGATTTTCAAACATTCCTGTCACACATTCCAGTAACCGCCCTGATTTCACTGACTAGCATTGTAGAAATAGTCTTGTTTGACATAAAGTGGGAACCCCTCAAGTGGTTTGCTGGATTATGGCCTTTTGTCTCCCTCGTTGTCTAGAGAAAGTTGTGGAGACTTAAGGCCAACGTCCACTGTAGCATCTGTTGACACGCATCAATGCCTCCATTGGGCATTGTCTTTCTAGCTTCCAGGTCAAGTGGAGGCACAGGTGCATGTCAACTTAAGGTTTGGCCAATACCTTTTTCTGCTTATGTCAGGAGATGTGTCTGTGGCGGTAATCAGCGTTACAGCGTTGGATTAGAATTAATAAATGATCATCTGGAGTGGTGGGGCAGTCTTCAATAACGGCCAGTCAAATCAACTCCTTTCATTCCCTTTAATTAAAAGCAACTGTCATGGCAAACAGCCAATTGTGTAATGAATGGAGAAAGTTCAGAATGGCTAAGAGAGAAATGCTTCACCCAGTAGGAAACTGATGCCAACGTCACCATGTTGTTTTCAATGTGTAATGATGATCATTGACTATTTTATATTGTGTTTTGTGATCAAAAATGTTAAGGACAGTAGGAATGAATGAAATTAATGACAAATAGGCCAACATATACAAGTGGCTTGTGTGATTTTGGATACGTCTGTGCTCAGTGCATCTTTACATAAAGCCTGGAATGTACCTTACTCCTGCATCTGCACTAAGATGTGGTCTGAGTCTGTAGTGCGATATTAGGTTTTATATGACACCAAACTAACACTGTGCCACCTGATATTGATTGACACAGCCTCTACTGCACCATGACGCCCATTTGAGTGCAAGCAATGTTATGGAGAGTCAGTTAATTAGCAAACGTGCCTAAGTGAGAGTATAATCTAAAGTTGTTAGAGCCATGTCACCGGCCTTGCGCTGGCTGACAACTAGAGCCCTGAAACAAATATTTTATAAGAAGGAAAGGATGTGTGGTGTGCGTGGTGCAGGGACCCAATGTGACCAAGATAATCCACCACTCCTGTAATAAGAATGTGAAATTCTTATAGTCAATTTATATTGGCTTCAACCTGAATACCTGGATTGAACATTTTCAGTATTGCCCCTAGTATATTGCCAACCTGCTGTGACTTCTTCCTGAAATGATTATACTCAAATAATGATACTGTAGCTCACAAGTACACGCCTCATGATAGAGGGATTACGGACACTCAACTGATGCTGATAAGGGGCAGTAATAAAATCCACAATTGATGAAATAAAATATGTTTTCAGATTTAATTTCTTAAAGATGTATTCAAATTATCGCAGACGAGATGAGTGGAATTTCATCCTAGAAATTATTATCTGATCCACTTATCCAGGGATTCGTGAAACGTATTCTAGTTATAAATGTAATACTCTTCACGTATGAAAATGAGCTAGATGAGATATTGCATATTGGAGCATCTGCAACAGAAAAGGCATCACTTGGGTATTTTTATCCAGGGAAACCGAAAGCCACATTCCCCAATACAAATATAGTATTGTGCAATGTTTCCAGTGTATGAGACAACTTCTGTGAAAAATTGCAATGATGCCATTTTAACAGCACTTGACCACTAACCACTACTAATCCACATCCAATAACTAAAAGAGGACTTGTTCTAGAAGAATACTGCATTAGTCACCCATCTAATTATTTACACACTTGGCAATTCAGTGAAATAATTGTACTTTGACTGACTGTGATTTTCCTTATACTTCCACACTCATGAAGCTAGCCTAAACACAAGAGACTTGACAGCAGTTGTGCCAGATTTTTTAATCAAGCCACTGCCAAAACTCAGATCCAACTGTCCTCCCAAATGTCCACAGCGACACAGTGAAATGCACTCAGGGAAGGGCTTTACATGAATGCTCAGGGTGTTACCACAGAGAAAGTGAAACGGGGGACTTTCCGACAAAGCTTCATGTAGGTTTAACAAAGTCCAGAGTGAAACCATAACAGGGCCAAAGCAAATACACACACTTGTTTGGGCTATATGACTAAGATAATGTGTTCATTAATGTGTATCATTATGAAGGAACATTTCCGCAATGTAAGATTAATTTATTTGGAACAGCGTAAACACACCCCTCACAAGCATGTCAGTTTGTCTGTCTTAACTATACTGTATATGTCTGTTTAGACAAAGCAAGAAGTATAGCCGAATAGAAAAAAAATAAAGTTACTTGTTATATTCTAACAGGGTTAAGAAATAGGAATAATCTAGTTTGTTGCAGTCAATTCCTCTGACACACACACACACACTCAAAATCCTTGTTTCAGCCTCCTTGCATCTGTGACCTTAAAAGTGTGTTTGACCTATTGTCCAATACATGCACTCACTTGCAGTCCATTCCCAGCATGAGTTGATTACAACACTGTATCAGGATCACCAACGTTATGCTAAAGAAGGCTACATTAGCTCAAATAACATGTAGTCCTATTTATCCCTAGTATGGCCTGCTATATGTGCTGAGTCAACATAATCCACATACATATTATACTATATCTGGTCTGGATGTTACATTAACTATAGAAATAAGATGCACAGCATTGGACTTAAATAAGTGAAACAAACCTAAACAAACACATTTGGTGTGCGCTATTCGTTTGTTTTAATAATATATCTGAAGACATTAGCGTGATGTGAATGTGTTAGAGGTCCATTAGCTAATTAGTGTTGGTTATTGAAAGCAGCTAGCAGGAGCAATAGAACGGAAACTCACCAGTGTGTTGGTGGTAACATTAGCAACGACCCATTTAACAGCAGCAGGTAGTGAACAAAACAAAACAACCGCAGACCCACCGCCTGTTCTCACCGGACAGTGTGTCCGCAGTCTTCTGTCCCAGCAACACTTCTATCAACTGTGGGACAATAACAGAGTATAAGAACGGTGTGTCATGCTCACTTTACATTGCTCTGGGTGAAAACAGAGACATTTTAATTCATGTCACCAGTAACACCAGTCCGGGCCGAGGTTTTCAGACGCAGACAAATCAATACTGCTGACAGGTAATTCGCCCATTTCCCTGATATATCCTAATGCCCTTCCTGCTCACTCATGTGGCTAGAAGAGTTGTGGACTGTAGATAATAAGTTATGTGTATTTGTAAGTGCGATTTTAGCATAGCGCAAGCAAAATCCTGCAAGGTCTGGCATTATTATTAACATTCTAGACCTTGGAACTCGACCTTGGAACTGACCTTTTGTCTTTTCTGACATCACAGCTTGTGTTCAGGTTAACGCCACTACATTATGTGTTAATGTATTTCTGAAGCTTGCCTCAGCCATAAAAAAATTAAATAAAATAAAGCGCAAACATGTTTGTCATCAGAGGAGAATCTTCTGTCCTGAAATTCTGACATTATTTTCAAAATAATTCTTAGAAGTAATTTAGTGCTCAACATCTAAACTGCAGAGCAGGGTTCACCTCTGCTGGCGAGATTAATAGCAATGATAAAGACGAAGAGCGACCACAAAGGACGCTTAAGGACAAGACCGTTAAACATGTCCGGTCCTACAACCAATATGAATCCTGCTTTGCATGCAAGAGGAATATATTCCTTGATTCGGATTGTTCTCCCAAAACGACACGAGACAGGGACATGAATTAAATGAACACCCCCCAGCGTTTCAGTGGACCACATCTTTATCCTATTAATAACATTCATAATCCGTCAGAGCTGAAGTGAATGCTTGAGATGGCATAGCCTACACATTTGATAATGGCTGATGTGTTTTGTAAACAGAGGAGAGAGTGCAATGCACAAAAGCGGGACATCAGTGTAGGAGGATAGTCTATTGGCAGGGCATGTGAATCATCAGCCGAGCTTTTTGGCTAATTTGATCAAAAGCTCCCAATGAAGGTTGGTGAAGGACAATAATGTTGTGCAGCCGGTGCATAGCTTGGCAGGTCCCAGTTGATGACAAGGCACCGCATATTTGGTGCTCAGCTCTGCATGACTGTCTGCAAAGCCTGTCTCTCATCAAGGCACTTCACCGGCTAACCGTAAAAAGGACTTGCATGTTAAATATCCAAGGAGGGGGGGGGGGGAGGGATCATGCATCAAAATTAACATGCCTTTCATTTGTCTTCAATGAGAGACTGTTTAAGCAAGGGAGGGAATTAGGTGGGGGGGTGGGGGGGGGGGTTCTTTTTCCACGCCGCCTCGATGGTGCACAGCATGCAACATGACAACTCCCGTGGCTGCCAGAGGGGAGAATGGATGTCAGAGGCGTGTTCCGGGTTTTAAGGGTGGGCGGCAGAGGTCTGACAAGCGGTGGAGCTTATAGCTTTGAAGTAATTGTCGGTGTGGTACGGAACCACCAAAAATAAACAGAGTCTAACGCTGTCTGTGGTGTTTATGCCGTCACGCACACTGTATCTATTGAATGCCAATACTGTGTTTATGCTCCATTCCATAAACACAGTCCAGCCATCCTTTGACTGGCTCAGAGTGCACAGCGTGTAACTCTGAACCCTAAATATCGAGTGGATACACTGACTCTCCCTGTCAATATTTGAATAGCTAGGGCCCGTGACAGGGAGTACTCTATACTCCTGCTTCCACCTGGTTTGGCCTCATCCTCCTATCTTCATCAGAGTAATTCAGGTTGACATTTTTGTCATCAGAATTCCAAACTAATCTGTTATACAGCCTGCCATTGCAGTCATGAAGCCATGACACGCGTAAGAGCTTTTATGTCAGAATCCATTTCAGTCTTCTTTTAAGAAATCTCGATCCTGGCAACAGATGTCCAAATGGTGTCCCAGAGCTCCTTTGGTGTTGAGCGAGCCAGGGCACTCATGGCTCAGTGAACAGCTGGTCTACTACCACATGCTTTACTTAACATCTATATTTACGTAGCATCTATATTTGCTTTCTGTTTTGAAACCCGAATACGCTTTTTTTTTGTTCTATTCTGGCAAGTAATTAACATAGTCACACACATTAATTCACCCTCTTTGTCTTTGTTTTCTTAGGCAGGCATAACTGACCCTAACCTACAAGGTGACGTTTCTCAAATATGGCCCCTGAGGCAGACCTGAAATGAGGACCTAATGATGCATTTATGAGAGGTAATTTTTGACTCTCAAGGAAATGGACTTAATTAGGTACAAGGGCATTAGCGTTTGGGCCAGAGCTACACATCAGTCTCCCGACAATGAGAGTTGCGCTCTGCTTCATATGAGAAGCACACAAGAAACGCGTGAATAAATAAAGCTGCAGCCACATTAACTGAAGGTTGATGTAACCTTTACATGTGTAAGGTTTGGCAATCAGTCTTAATGTACGGGGTCAGTACTCTGTTAACCTACTCAGGTTAGATCACATCTAATAAATATGCCTTTTGCAATTCGCCTGGAATTAGAAAAGCAATAATAAACTGAACCTGGAACCTAATTAGAAGTTAACAGTAGTGCTTTGTGTCAGAAGGTCAGTTATCTTGTCTCTTTTTCACTGGGGTGCCCAAAATTAACCTTGTCCAGTTAGATTAGTCCAACATTATTTCTGATATAAAGAATGGACACTATAACCAGCTTGTTCAAACAAGTCAATGCAGCTTATTGCAGGCAAAGTTGTAACTCTCAGAGAGTACTTTCCACAGGAAGGTCCCGGCAAAATGATTAATGTTTCTATTTTTAGCTAATTTTCCCGCAATACTTAATTTATTTGATTCAGTTTCTTTTAAGGGACAAGGCAGACGGCAACTCTGCCAACAGAAATACTTTGTCAGCAACGTGATTGCATTTACATGGTAGAGTGGAGCCAAAGCTCGGGCGAATTAGAGCTCTGAACCATAGGCTGTACAGAAACAACACTGGCCCGTTCAAGAGATGTCACGTGAAATGACTTGTCAGAGTTAACACCCCAGGAACCACTCACCCTGATTGTTTTACGTTTCAACTCCATAGCAGCTTTTTTCATTTTCACTACACTACAGCCTCATCCTAAAAAAGACCTGCTCTCTTTGCCAACTGGAAATAAGAGCAGGAGAGCTGCATGAGCAGATGATGACAGAGATGCCCTGATTATACAGAGCCTGGTAGTGTCCACTCATATTCTTCCTATCACCGTGTGATTATATTTCATATTTAGGATAGGGTAGTAAAATGCACGTTGAATATGCCATGGTTCTGAATGTGGTCAACTTTATTCATATTTTAGCATATTTCCTTCCTACAGTAGTAAGCACTGTACCTGACTAGATATCATAATATACAGTGTCCTGCCTGCTTGTGCAGTGTCAGTTGTTGTCACTGTGCAATGCAATATACGGTGTATTTACTGTAAATTTTGAAGTCAAACTTTTAACATACCTAATATAAGTAACTCAACAACAACAAAAATGAGAACACGTGCTACCAATATAGAGACAGATCAGCTTTTTGTTTTTTACAAACAGTGGAAATCAGTGGTAAATGAGTACAGCTATCGCCAGCCATCTCAAGCCCTGCATTCCATACCTTCCACCTCCGTAGTGGAAGGTATGGAAGATACCTAAATTTGGATGGATTTAGCATGGATTTAACTAAAGTTATGCTCTTTAGAGCTATGGGCTGGCTGGTGAAATTAGTTTAATAAGCTAATTGAATATTCACTAATAACAACACACATTGCTATTACCAATAATGAAAACTTCTTTTCACAGCATTAGACGAATGGGGTTATGCAAACAACAGTAGCCTATGGTAATCTTAATCAAGCAATATAGCAGCATCAGTGTGCACTACAGTACAGTGTGAAGCTGATTCATATCATATCCTTCTCTTTCTCGCCCCAGTCCTGCTGACACAGCAGCTGTGTGTGTGTACATGCATGTCCGTGGATGTGTTGAGTTTGCCTCTATGCCGGCATGTAGGGGTGTGTGTGTGTACGTGTGCATGTGTGCGTGTGCTTCCGTGTGTTTGTGTGCACGTATGTGTATGTGCGTATGTGTACGCGTGTGTTTGTGTACGTGCGCGTGTGCGCGTGCAGGCGGCACAGCCCGGCTTGTGCGCTGCATAACAAGTCGTAGCACTCTGCACACCTGAGGAGCTGTCAGGGTCTGTAATAACCCGTTTATTATGCATGGCTGGGGGGAGGGAGGGGCGACCAGGACAGTCGATATCAAAGCTCAGTCTGCATTATACCCCTTTCTCTTTCTTATCCCATCTACAGCTTTATGCCACAGCCAATTCATGGAGACTATCCCCCCCCCCCACACACACACTTTCATCTTCCACTGCTGCCTTGAACGTGCTTCAGCTTATTTCCCATCTGCCTCTGAGCCATTAAGTCACAGCTGTCAGGTACAGACAGCCAGAGAGACCACCCCCCACACCTCCGTCCATCTTCACGCCTGATCTGGCCCGGCAGCAGGCGTGTGTCCGGACACCTCTCCCTGAGAGCTCAAGGTGACACTCGTTTGCTCGGGCACAGACGAGTGGTTGTGTCCAACCCCCCCCCCATACACACCTTCCCCCAACCCCGGTGCTCTCTCTCTCCCCCTCTTGACCGCGGGGACCCCACAGAGGCTGTACTACGCGCACGCTGCCCTCCAGCAACGCCGGCGTTGTCGTTTTTAGCTCGACGCTAATCTACCGGTGTGCTGTGAGGCCGACATGCGCCGCCTCCTCCCACTTCTTGACTCACTTACAGCTCTACGAGCGCAATCGTTCAAAGTCATCGCATTTTAGGAGTGTTCGGCGGAGTGCGGGCGGGGAGGGTGGCGTTAGTCGGCCCCAGCCAACGTTTTTCTGCAGGGTCAGCAGAGGCTTGCAGCTGAGCTTGTGTCGTGGCAGATAAATCAATGGAACCCAATTAGACACCAAGAAAGCCAAGGTGAGAGGGAAATTGACCGGCCAGAAAAGCGCAGTTAGAGTTAGACTAAAAGTGATCCTTTTATTTTTTGCTTCGAGCTAAGTTTTGTAGATATACAAGGGAGGGAATCAAAGTGCTAGGAGGGCGATGACACATTTAAACACGGCACAATAAATGCCTGACATATGGCAGATATGTTATCCACGATAAATAAAGGTGGAAGCTGCAAATACTATCCCTGAAGATGGATTGTAAATGTGAGCTGCATGCACATTATATTATTCTGATTTGGTCAAACAAATAATAATACAAACTATTACAATGATAAAGTGCATATTATATAAGCCTTATACTTGCTAAGTATGGCAGAAAATAACATTATACCATGGTGGCTTGACTCAACTGAATGCATACGCGTTAGATTATATTTTCTTTTTAATATAAGCTAAGGCATTTACTGTAATAGCCTATTGACTACTGAGGCTATCATGACAGATAAAATCATACAGGCATTATGATATTTAATGTTAGTGAACAATAGCAACATATGCAAACATGCATCTGCACAGGAATAAGAACTGCTGATGTGTTATTTAATGACCAGGATGATGTCAGTCAAGGGGATTGTTTATTTTGTGTGTTACAATGCAATCTTCTGATGAAAACATTGAAAAAGCCTGCCGCGGATCTGAAATAATGAATAAAATCATTATCATTATTAGTCCCCATTAGCATTAATCATCATTAATGCTTCATTTGTTGATTCACTAAATGGAAACCGAATTTCTTGAAAAAATGTCTTTTATATAATCCATTAAAAAATGTATCCTTTCCGTGAACAACTTCTAGCACTTAGACCTTTCTGAACAGAAAGCAAATTGGTTGCTTTTCCATTTTCCTATAAGACCCCAGTCATTATTACCATAATGCATTTGCAGTCACAATATTGAATAGACCATAGTCCATGTCACATTGATACAAAAGCAGGCAGAACAATGTCAAACCTAAGTTATCTCATCTGGAAACAATGAAACAACAAAACGTACGTACTTATAATAGAAGCCTCTAATCTCATTACCTGATAAAAAAATAAACTGCATGTTTTATTCCCAGACTACATCAAATATTTAGCTTTTCATAGGTGAGTTAAACGTGTACAGTATGTGTTTTCCAGCACTAAAACTATTTTTGAAAGCGGTTAATATGTTTGTTATTATATTATTATGTTATAAAATAAGTGGTTCATACTTTTGCAGGTTGCATAGTTTGTGAAGTTTGCAGGTGTACACACATACAGCCTTCATATGAATCTATACTCGGCCCTGTGTTCTGACAAGCTGATGGTCCACTCCTAAATCAGACAGTCTGAGCTGTCAGGCCCTGACAGCTTGTCTTCTCACAGATCAATAGTGATAAGCGGAAATATATTTGAAGCAGCAAATATCAAAGATAGGCTGAGAACAGAGCTCTGTAGGCACACTGTCTGCAATGCCGATGTGGGGACGTCGAACACTGCAAGAGTGATGACGCCGATTTTGCTTTTAATTGACTCCTCTGAGATCTATTAATGTATGGGTGCTGTGTTGTGTCAACTATAAAGATTGAAAATGATGGTCTCCCTATAATGACACAGTTGTATCACTGGATATTGCCTTGCAGTCCCTATAGTGCAGGGGAAATTATCTGTGTCTGATAAACCATAACCATTTTACATAAGAAAGCATTGTATATCTAATCTGTATGTTGGCAGTATTGATATACTCAGTGTGCATGCACGCATGCAAGTGTCTTTTTTGTGTGCAGGTGTGTGTACGTGGACTCCAACATCTGACAAGCAACTTAGCAACAGTTAGGTTGTTTAGAGCTCTTTCCTGTCCTACCAACCTCAGAAAAACAACCATTTATAATGTAATTTGGTGTTGAAAGACAAAGAAATTGAGTCTTGTTCAAAAGTCTTACACTTTTCATTCCCCACTCTAAAGCATAAAAATATTAACACCTTCAGATAAAAGGAGGCAGTTTTTCAGAATTTCTGAATTTTCAGAATTTCTCTGAAATTTACTCAAGCAAAATACACCATAAGTGCAACAAATATAATGTTTGTCTATATTATTTAAGGAACAAATGGAGAATCGCCTTATTTTTTAATACAATATATTGTTAATTGCAAATGGCACATTTAAAATACATGACAAGAGGAAAACAAACTATGGGGATAGTAACTTTTTGTGCCATATGGCCATCAAAAATCAATAGCCAAAGTTTTATTGAATCACTAAAGATCAGCTTGCCTTTCTCCTTGGGTTGTTCCGGTGTTCAACCCAATTTGTGTTATTCAGCCAATCAATTGCTATTAAACCTTTGTGCCACACCAACATACAGCAGGCAGTCTCCTATAGCTACAACTGCATTCTCTAAATTGAGGCAGACATTCACTCGTGTCTGCTGTAGAGATTGCAGAACATAGTTTTCTTTTTCTTTTCTTTGCGCTGTTCTAATATGTGATATTTTCATCTTAAAGTGTATTTTTGTGGAGTTAATGTTAATCCACTTCAATTTGTTGTTGTGGCGTCTGTGTCAGACATTTAAATAGCTCCTCCACTTGAAGGTTCCAGTGCTCAGCAGCGCAAGAGTGAAACCGGACATTGTATTTTTTTCGCATGTGCATCAGTCTTCCTCTGTATACATTTAAAACAGCCATGGGATGAAGCTGCCAACACGGCACAATACAGAACAGCACATGGAGGGAGACTCGCACAGGGGGCAACTCCACTGAACTGTACAGACCTCATTTTCATATTGAAGAGGACATGAAGAGGCAGTGTACCTTGATACCCAATTTATAGCCTTATGATGTCATCCATAAACTTTCATTGTGCATTTATTGGATAAAGTTGCAAACGAATACTCAACACAAGATACAGCTGCAGACATGGAATCTTCTTGGTGAATTCCAGTCACATGCATAATGTGCAACTGTTGTGGATTAAAACATACAGATACTGTACACTTCCATTGTGCTGGCATAAAAGATTGAATGTGCTGATATGGCACAAGAGCAAAATAAGCATAGCATTACTGTGGCCCATAGAGATCCTTTATTGAATGCATAACAATGAAGCTTGATTGGAACTGATAATGGCTTTGAAGGCTAGGCTGCCCCTTTCTACTGACTAATTTGCTCGAGAGCGACCTGTGACAAGTCTGGCACTGCTAACAAATTAATTAGCCAATTGTTGAGAGAGTTCAAATTAGGGGTTACTCATAGACAAGACATTCTTATGATGGACAGAATGCTGAGGCATGGTGCTTTTTTTAACCCTGGAAGACCCATTTTAGTCCAAAGAAAACATCACTTAGCGTACAACTGTTTCTTTAACTGAGCTTCCTGGAATGGTGTCAAACTCCAAATAACTTCTATTACTGCTTTAAAATTAGCCGCCAGTAATATATAGTGCTCAATGTCCAGGCATTTCCTGGAATGGTATATACTTGATATTGTTTACTGAATCTGCTATGCATAAAGCACACATAGGTTATTATACCTCATAGTCACATTAGTTCTAAATTTCGATTTAGTAACGATTATGATTTGTTTGTGTGATTTATTGCCAAAATATGATAGGTGTATGCGTAGAATGGCAATCTTTATTAAACAAATTATTTGTCTATTTTGTTGGCCGACATAAGGATAAAACAGTATATCGATACATTTACATTTGTTTTAGAAATATATCGATATACAGGTAGGGATTTTGCTATAGCAGCGCCTATCAGCTCATTGAATCAGTAGGCTATACCGAATATGTGTTTTACCGTGCTGCACATGTCAAACATATGCCACCCTCACAATGTGATATAGAGCTACTGTACATTCAAATTTAATAGGATGTAATGAACTGGCTTTGCCAAAAAATGCATTAGCAAATGGTTATTTTACACTGTATATTTACTAAATGACCAGAAAACATCTCTATTGCACATACTGTGATAGATGTTTTAAGCTGTAATGGCCTCCTACACTACATAACATACAGATGTAAAATATTAATATCTTCTTGTTACAAATATAATTAGATTTTATTAAAGCAGTATGCTATGAAGAAAAACAAAGGTTTCTTTGTTGTTCTTCATAGCATGATCTTTGGTCATTGAATTGAGTCATTGAGTCATTTAATAAACAGACATACTGTATAAGAGAAATGTTTATGCTGTGTATACTACTCACACTCTTATTGGTTCTGAAATATGAAACATTATATTGTTTGATTGAATGCCCCAAGTCATAATTAGATTTTTTCTAACTAACGCCTCCTTCCCTGACTATATGAGTACTGATGAGAGATAAACGCCTCTGCCTTAATCAAAGAGAGGGAGTATTTAGATCCCACTCTCAATTAGATTACATGAATTAAACAATTTGTAGAGAATATCATTTGAATTATCAACGGGTTATTAGAGTTGATCTCCTTGCTACTTTGTTCATATTAGCAAATAACAAGAAATCGTTGTTACTTCTAAGACAAATGGCTTCAGAAGCCCTTTTCATTTTAATCCATATTAGTCGATAGTTAATGGGGTAATTGCGTTAAATACTCCATATTGGTCAATTTTCAGGAGCTTTTTGAACGCGTCTTTCATTTTGAGAAAGGTAATATAGGCCCAGACGACTTCAGAAAAAACAACACACAAAAAACATCCAGTAATCAATGTATTATATTTTTTAAATATATGATAGCAAAGGCAGTTTATAAAGGTTAACAGTCAAATGATACTGCTGTTGTGGTTATCATTAGGATAATATTGTCCCATATGGACTGATGGTGAATTGAGTTGACACAGTGCCGTGTGTGTTTTGTCTACAAAACAGTACTGTACTCACTTAATGTACATTTACTTTGGATGAGTATTTTCTTAAATTTTTCCATTTGGTGCCAAATAATAATTTATACCTCAATAATGCATTTTCCACACCATTAGGGTAAGATCATAAAAAATAATAAAGAATAAAAAGAGACTATGCATGCATGAAGGCTAGGCCACCGCCTATACCATTTTGATCTGGGAGTCTCTGTGTTTAGCATACGTTTAGCAGCAGAGATACAATACAATGAGCATGGCTGCATTCTGCTCATAACACTATGAAAATGTCCAAAGTGTATGACAAGATACTAGAAAACAATAAGTCAAAAATAATGTTATTATGAGTAATATGTGTATACGTTCATACACTTTATTTTAAAACACAACAAGCCTGTCTGTAAAAACAAGTTTTAGGGTCACATTATAACTACAGGAAGCTATTATAGCAAGTGACAAAGACTAGAAATCCAGCCAATCAGAGTCCCAGGAAACAATCTCATCAGTGCCTGTATGGTGTTGTAGCAGGGTAAATGAACCCTTGCCTGCTGCTCCATCTTTCTGTCATTATACCTCATGTCCACCTGTCTCTGTGTTTATTTTGCACTGGGACATCGTCACATCTGTAGACCTTCATCACTGCCAGTGCAAGGCCTAAATGTATTTTAAGAACTACATGTGGCAATTCAAAATGGTAGCCATTTGTTTAATTAGAAAGCTCCCAACTTCCATGTTATGGAGGGCTGTCTTTTGTGCGTACAGTGTGTCCACAATTCCATATAGTGCCGTAGTATAGACATGTATCAATAATGCTGGCATGGACTTCACTAGACTAAATATCATAATATCAACAACTTTTCATACAAGTTATTTTTCAATGGGAAAAAGCGTTTTGCCCCCAACAGCATTCCCGTGTAGTACCAGCCTTGACCACTATATGAGGAGGGATATATCATTAATTAATAATATTTTAGTTTTTTTTCTATTAAAACTCCAGCTCCTCCTGATTGATATATGCTTATACATGCACACTGCGTGATTATTGTGAGGCACTCTGAGGATGCTCACACACAATAAAAGATTTGTTCAACCCATATATTCAAGTCACATACTTGGTGTTGTCTGTTTGTTCAGGATTACAAACAACTCTCTGGAGAGGGTTGTTTGGTTTGTATAGCATAGGAGAGCGGTGTGACATCTATCACTCACTCTCCACTCCACCTCAAAACACCAATAACTTGGAAAACATCAGATTGCCGAGGAGGATGAAAACTCACCCGTTGTTTATTATTTGCAGAGAGAACATATTTTCCGGTCTACCCCTAGCCACACTAATATCTCTGCACAATACATTTGATCTACTCCATAGAGCAAGCTCGGATTGTTAATTACCTGTCAGAGGTACCACGGTGGTAATTTAATTTAATTCATCTTTTATCATATGAAAAGCTAATGCAAGAGAAATATTTATTGCATATTTTAGGGGAACGTAAAAAAAGGTTTATGGATAGGCTTAAGTGAAGATTACAGAATAAAATGTAGAATGCAAACATCTGTATGCAGTGTTATTGGGTAGCTGAGCGAGAGAGAGAGAGAGAGAGAGAGAGAGAGAGAGAGAGAGAGAGAGAATTCATATTCATTCATATTCAATACAATAGGAAGGTTAAGAAAAGACAAATAACAGGTAACCAGTTAGAGACTAGCTGAATCTAGCTGAAACTAATACAGGTGAGCAAACAAACAAACAAAAACGTGCACACACAGGCCTGATTATGATTTAAGTCTGAACTAGACCTATGTGTTGTGGCGTCCCAGAGGCTGCTCAGCCCAAGGAGGACGCCCCAGAGAGGCCTGATGTAGAATGGGAATCCCTGCCAGGTGCCTCAATCATTGGAGGACCCCAGGTGTGTCTCATTGGCCAATCAGCCATCTCCAGGCACAGAAATAGATCAATGACCAGACCACCGCCAGGCAAGAGAAAGTGTGGGGAGGTAGTGATAGTTGCGGTGTGCAATAGTGAGCACCTGTGTTCCACCCCTGGAATGGCTGCTCTGTTTAACTTACTATCTGATTCTGTACTCCCTTCTCCTGTGTCTTCACAGTGACTCTGGACCGGCCACAACTCCAGGGATTAGGACAAACAGACATATGGTAGCCCCCGGTGTACCTTCTAGTCATATAAAACCTGTGACATATCCTACCTCTTTGCCTTCTGTCTTCTTCCCGCCCTCCGGGTTGTCACATGTAGAAAGCCTGCATATTAGCCTAATATCAATAATACAAACATTAATGTAAGATAAGAACATGGATGTAGACTATAGGTTTCGACGTCGACAGCATCTTGATCGATGAAAAAACCCGAGACTCAATCAGTCAGAATCTTGTGAAATTGGCGACGTGACCAGTAGGGAGAGACAGTGAGGTAGACTGTTATAGCCTAGTCTTTTTTGCCTTAAACTGCATGGGAGGGAGCACAGCCCAGCAGCCTGCTTCAGTACCAGCCAGTGATCGCAGAGCGGAGCAGAGAGTGGATAGGGGAGGCTGCTACATGCTGCCGCCGCCTTTTGTCATACAGGGAACGTTTCGCCACGGCCCCAGTGAAGCAGACGGATATCTTTGTATCGCGGATTCCGAGAGGAGATAAAACAACCGGCATGCCCATGTTTTTACCTGCGGGTAGGGGTCTGCTTCTGGTGGCGTTCTTGGCTGGACTGCAGGTAGTGTATATGTATTTATGCTACCAAACGTTTGAGTTGAGTTGAACCGGACAGTTCAGGACGCAATGTGACGATGCTACTATCGGCTGTTCTCCGGATAACCACTCGCTGATTGGACAAACTGGATAATATAGTTTGCGACTATGAGTATTGAAACAACAACAATGCTATTTGCCTACGAACCACCCATGAGATATTTTGTATCAATTGTAAGAATTAAAATGGTCTACTGACGTGTAGGCTAATCACCCCCCCCCCCCCCTTCGGGTCGTTTTTTAGTAGAGCTAGAATTTCCTATGCTGTAAAGCTAGGCAAAACGTAAAAAAACTAATTAGAATTATATGCTAATTAAAACAACTTCGTTTGGTATGTTTATGAAGTTTAGTTGACTGATATGTTGTAAATGTGATAATTATGCTAAACCG
>JAODUH010000009.1:2478363-2504155 GCA_027564835.1 Typhlichthys subterraneus | reverse complement strand
TTAAAACAACTTCGTTTGGTATGTTTATGAAGTTTAGTTGACTGATATGTTGTAAATGTGATAATTATGCTAAACCGCTAAAATATCTAATGAGTAGGCTACAGCCTGTTACATCTTATAATCATCAATGGTTAAGCTTTTTGGTAGAAGCTCAGACTACTATAGCCTTAACCGGCCCTTATGGTTTGTAGTAGCCTAGTTGTGTAGGCTGCATCTGGAATAAAAATGGAAAGGAATAAAAATACTTTAGCGGCGGAAGGCATAGCCTACTGCATGATTTGGAATAGTTTTACTAATGCCCTACATTGTGCATTTTAAACTGCTCATTTTACAGACAATACACCATTCAGAACAGTTGTTTGTCTTTTATTCAATGTATTCATCACAAGCTATATAAAATATATGAAGTGCATCTGAGACAACGATGAAATCTGGCGACCGTTAACAAAGAGATGTTCAAGGCAGTTGTAGCGTAGTCACGGCTGCTCCTCTCTTAACAAACCCTTTCCATATTTCTACTGATTTGGCAAGTGGCAGCATACTCCCAATGCTCCTTTTCAGTGTCAGGCACCCTTTTTTTCTCATTTTACGTTATTTTCAGATGCTTGCTACGAGAAATAAGATCAGGACTCGGGAGATAGATTAATTATTTTGCCCAGCCATGTAAAATTGAGACTTTTGATTTTCAATTATAATATTGATGTTTTCAGTTTTCTATGATTTTATAAATATTCACATACCCACCCCCAGACACACACACACTACCCCTCATTTTGTTACCCTTTCAGCTTTTTGTAAACAAGCTCTTAATTAATAAAACATCAGCACTCTATTGTTAATAATGGTCACATGGCTAGATGGTTCATTTGACATCATGTTTTATTTGCTTGAGTATTTCCTAATGGTGGTGGCAGTCAAAGTTAGTCGTTCTCACAGCAGTCTAATGTTTGCATTTACTTTTACTGTCCCGTTGTTCCTCTGCTTCGAAGTGGAGTGTTTGTACGGAGTAGTCTGATCAGAGAACCAGCTATAACCCTGGCATGGGCCCCTCCGGAGACAAATGAACCTTGTTCTTGCCTAGCCATGCTTTTTGGCTAATGCTTAACCCCTTTGGCCTCATTATCCTAATTGCAGCCCCTGTTATAAAAACAACAGATGCTTTTGTACAACTGTTGAGGCTTCAGAACGTGACAAAGATATTCTGGAGGTATCAGAATGCCTTTTGGGCGGTTGATTTATGACTTGTTTTCCCCCCCAAACCAGATCACAGCAGAGGGAAGGGGCATCTCCGCATGCAAACCAGGGTTCTCTGACGATGTATACACTGCAGTGGTGCCAGATATCACAGAAAAAGGACAGCCCCTTTTCAACGGTGAGTTTTGCAATTCCTGCGTGGCTGCTTGGTCTTACATGCTGCTTCTGTGTGTGTTTCTGTGAATGTGTGGTATGTACGTGTGTGTGTTTCACTCCTTGTCTGACATTGAGTGGAGGACTGGAACAATATTCTGACATGTGTAAACAATTAGCTGCTGTGGTAGTAGTGTGGGCTTACAAGCCATGTCGTTTGGCTCGTAAACCAACTTAAATCTGGATCGGCTTTGTTCCATCTGCCTGTGTTGCTTACCTACATTACTTTAAAAAAATATATATATATATAAAACAAACATTCAGAGCTGGAAAATGTACTTGTTCAAAGTATGAAACACATTTCAGCTTTGTCCTTTTAGTAAATTTAACAGGAACACCTTGTGAAGAAATATGCTTTATTAAACATATTGAATTTAGGATTTGATTGATTATACCTTTTGTCAAACCAGCTGACACATTTCTGCCATGTAGCTAATCGTTTGATGTAATTAATCCATATTGTATGTTATTTAACCTTGCAGGAAAAAAGTTAGACCAAATAGTAGCAATATGAGAGTTATATCACTGTAGGCTGGCTAGTACCGTTTGGTCAAAATAAACATAAAATATTAACGAACATTATGACATTTTGTTAAAACATTTGAGCTGCATTCGTATGAATCTAGCTACAATATACTGTAGCAGTGTGTTTTAATGCATTTAGTTTCTCCAGTACAAAAAAAAGCTTCTGCATTGCAAAAAACGGGGTTTAACATGAGTATGGTGAAGATGCAGCCCCTGTTAAGAGACTGCAATCAAAACAGGAATACTGCATCAGGGTGCCATGAGCTAGGTTATAGTCTTGAGGTTATTTGGAACTGAAACCATTCTCACTTACGTAGAAGTTCAGTGTGTGTGTAAAAGTCACAGGCAGTCGTCGGTGTGACTCAGAGACAGAGGGGGAGGTAGAAATGAGAAGAGAGGGCGGAGAAGGAGCGAAAGAGAAGGGGGGGAACGTGGGCTAAATCGGCTAGAAGTAGCTTTCACTGGGCCCTACCCTACCGTAGGTACAAGCCAGGGTTTGATCTTGTAGAGGTGATGGATTTCCCTCTCGGTCGGCTTGTGGATGATCCGTGACAAGGAGTAATCAGGTTCCCTTTTGTTTGCATCTGTCCCAGCCCCCTTTCTTCTTTTATTTGCCATCCCTTCCCCCAGTGGACTGCTACTCTGTGGAGAGTTCCTCTGCATAGAGGCACTCCTGTGTCATTGTAATGCAGCAGGCCACAGCAGCTTGGGATGATGTTAATGAAACTCCATTCGCTAATAAAAGGCTCCTGTGGCATGTTTTGAAAGACGAAGCTCCCACGGTGTGGAGAGTAAGCCCCCAACTTTTTTAGATTTGCTCCCCACTTGCTGCTTTAGAATATTGTTTCTGACCAGGAGCTCAGCGGTTTTTAACAGGGCGCTTCTCTTGCCACATGAAGCAGGTTACATTTTTTTTTTTTACTACACAATACAGTGAGAACGCCTTCCTCCATTTCATTGTTTCTCTAATTTCACCTGAGGCCCTAAAAATGGTTGAAAATAGATGAAGTGAATATTGTTAGAAGTCATTCTATTTTACATACCAAATATTCAAGTCTGCTCCTTTCATACAATCATCTTTATAATTTCTCTGTCAGTCTTGGTAGTTTTTGTCTATGAGTGAATACTATCAGGACAAAGTATAAAGTGACAGTAATGTGATTCCATTATGCTTGCTGTGCTGCTATTGATATGCATGGTAGGGTTGGGGGTTGGGCTATTACATATCTCTGCTAATCTAATTGCAACCTCTTCATTGCTATTGATCAACAGAATACACATTTAAAGTTCTTTTAAAGCCTGGAAATGGTGACATTTAAATGAAAACAGTTAACATTGTATTCTCCAACGTAAGCACATCCTGTGTATTTGGTGATAACACTGTGGTAGCCAAGCCAAATTAACATAGTTATTTGACTGATTAAATCATATTACTGGGTGGCACGCATACAGTTTAGTTGGCTGACAGAATGTGCCATTGATTTTCAATAACCGTTGAAATGCATGCAGAGAAAGTTAGTTAGCTGAGCACCAGAGAGGAACGGTTAGGAGGATAATTATTTATCCATGAGACCTCCTGTCCAATGAGGCATTGCGGTCACGCGCACGCGCGTATGTGTGTGTTTGGGGGGGATTAGTTCATTGTTTGCGAATGCAAAACTGTCAGAGCAATAGGAGGCTGCTCACTCTTGCCCTTCGAGGCCCCATACAGTATGACCTTGCCTCAAAGATTGGACTATTTGCTTGGGTCTGATAGCAAGTGTAGAGAGTTGACCCAACATGTATTTTCATTTCCCGCTTCTAATGACATCACATGCTAGAATGTGAACAGATGCAGTATTCCCTCTTTACTTGTTTAGATTGCCGATAAAGTGGTTTGCCCCACCAGGTTGTATTTAATTTCAGGTTTGCAGAGGGCTTGCTCGGGTGTCTAATGGAATTCTTGTGGCTGTACAGAGCTGGCACACATTATGGTGCTTTTCGAGATGAGGCTCGGGTGTAAAATGAGTCAGTATGAGCATTATTCAGCAGAGGCTTTCCTCTCCAAAACTGGGTTAATGAATAGCCTAATTGAACTTAATACACTCTCACAGTCCCAGCCCCCTACCCATCTATCCAACTTGCATTTCTCTTCCCCCTACCTGGATTAAAAGTGAACTACAGTATGGTAAATGGTCTACTTAAATTATGGCTCAAGTGCCTTTTTAATACTAGTTGAGTTTTCAGGGACATACAGCTGGCCAACGGTAATCAACTGGTTGAAAGTATATTGGCGATGACATGTATTTGTTTGGTGAACAACAGCAAGCTTTATAAGGAACATTTGTACTGTTGTGACAAGAAACATGACAGACATGCTTGATTTAATTTGTATGATGTTGTTCTGGTTCTGTGCGTGCTGTCAAGGCTGTGAGAGATCCTGGTCCAGCTGGGGCTCCTCATGTGTGTCATAGAGGCCCCAGTGTTTGGTCAGACGTGACCCTGCTCAACCCTACCAGAGAAAGTGGCTAGTGCTTGGCAATGCTCTTGCCTCTGCATACTATTTGAGATTAGGAATTTGTGTGTGTGGGGGAGGATTGGGGAGGGTTCTGGTCAGCTCCAGATGAATGGAAGACCTGCCAAGGGGGTCGCGACCCACACCAGGAAGGCCTCAAATGCACAGCACCCCTCAGCTCATGACCTACGTTGTTGGTCGTACATCATACAGAAAAAGCTGAGCTGGGCCAAATATTAAACCGAAGGTGCAGCGATGCAATTTCATTTGTAAATATCGGGTCTCTATTTGTGTCAGAAATAGGTGTGTTATAAGGGGCTATTGAGAATCGCTCACGTGAAATGTATATGTGCGTTGCTGGCGAGGACGAAAACGGGACATATAAACTGAAGTGTCATAATAAAGTATTTGGCTGTGAGCTGTTTCTATGTTCTGGGCATATGAGGGCAGCACTGATGGCTGTGCCAATGTTGAATAATTCAATAGTCAAACATGACTTCCTTAATATTCAAATCCCTGTTTTAAGATGAGCTCCATCAGCACAGAGGAGCCATCATGCAGTCAGTTGGGAGGAGCCCAGAGCAGCAGGAGATGCAGAGAACCCTTCCTTTTTTTGATTTTTTTTCTTAATCGTGGGGGCTGCATGCAGCATGTTTCACATCTTATCTTTTAAGTAGGACATCAGGTTTAGTCCCATGACCATGCCTCTTCATTTGACAGACGTCTAAATCCCACTCTTCTTCACCCCTTTTTAAGCCTAGACAGCACTTCCACTAGCTTGTTTGCCAGGACAAGTCCATAGCTCTAAGCCTCAACCCCCTCACCCTTAACTCTGTTTTCTCCAGAATCAATAAATCCAGGGTCTTTGTTTGGACTGATCGATATGTTGTAATGAAGGCTACGCTCCAATTCCCAGGAAAAGCATCAGTGTTGGGTTTGGGTTGAATCTGCCTATTTTTTTTGTTATTTAGTTTGTTTCGTATTTTACCTGGGAAAACCATGGCCTAACCAACTACAGCTGTGGCTGTTTGGAACTCAGTGGTATACCATGAATAATCTTTAGATGTAATTTTTACTAGCTACAGTATAGCTAGGAGGTTGCTACAGTATAGCTAGGAGGTTGCATACGTCTTGTACAGTGGTCAGATGTTCATGACTGCAATAGTATTAAATACTGTATGTAAATATTCAATATAGTAACCTGAAATGCCACAGGGATTGTTAGACACAAGTCCTTCTGGGAAATGTCAATCAAAATGGTTTAAACTTTCAAAAAAAATACTTTGCAGCTGATTGGATGAACCATCTGTCTGTCACTGTTGTTTTCAAGTAGCTTTCACTGTTGTCACACCTAAATAACACCTGTAGCTATTAATACAACACTGAATGGTAAGCTTCTTCAGACTGATTCTCATGGCAAAGTCAAACTGAAGCTTGCAAGATCATTATGGTGTCACAAGGCTAGTGGAGTATCTACTGTATATCCTAAGAAGATAATTAATTGATGCTGGTGCGTTTAGTGTGACATCTAGTGATAGAAGGTCACATCAAACCACCAGCAAAGAAAAAGCAAAACAAAGTAATGGGCCTATTGGTATTTTGATTATGTAGGCTATTAAGCAAATCAATGGATTTAAATAAAGTCTCAAATATACCTTAGATTTATACAAAATCCAAGGCTTTTCTGCCAGACCATCAAACTATAATCTATACTATAGGCTGCTAAATTGGGATTTAGGATCAATTGACTAGGCCCCTATATGATGTTCTACAAATACCAAATGTTACAAACTGTTTTGGCTTTACCAGAGACATAACGCCCTTATGTGGGGATCAAAACTTTATATCTTTTTGTTAAATGTTTTCCAAAACACGCACCTTATTGGATTTTGGATTGCTCAAGTAAAACAGGTATTCGATTAAGGCTGTGTTTAAAGCAAATGCAGCCGATTGAACACAAGCAAATTATAAATTTTTTGCATGGTGCCATGGACATGGCGGTTGTAACTTTGTCGGGCCATCTGGGAAATCGACCCATTCTCAGTCATGATGGCTAGTCCATGTTTTTACACGGTACCTTTCTGTGACGTTGCTGATCTAAAAAAAAACACCAAACAACATAGGGCCTATTGGGTTTTTCTTTGGCATCAATCCACCCTCTGCATGCTAGTTTGCATCCATTTTCAAAATAATTATATGTGACGGAGTCGATAAAGAAGACATCTGCTCGAACACGAAAACCTTAGCCGAGCCGTTAAGGAGACAAAAATAGACAGGCAACAAGCCGGCTTCACGCAATGCAAAGTAAATAAACAGCTCTACTGCTTGCCCCGGTTGGCGTGGTTATTATAACGCGTTGCCCTTCTCAAGTCAGGGGGCCCTAAATTGACTGACAGGAGACCTATATCTTTATTATGTGTGTTGCTCTTGCATGCAGCAAATACATGAGGGTAGTCATGCACGCAGTGCGGGAAGAATATTTATAAATCGCAGGCTTTTGCGGTTACGTAATTGCACAACGCTACATCGCGATTTCGAATGCAACGCCCTAGTTTCTAGTCAGCAGGTTCACGGGTCAATCTTATCACCTTCATCTAGAAGCATTAGGGTCTCCTGTTGTGGTCTGTCAGTTAATAATTGAGGTAATGTTGGCCAAACCTCAATTCACATAAATATAACCTATGTTGTAATGCCCTCTATTCTGGTGCATATGCCCAGTAAACCATAAAGGATTCAATGATTTTTATTTCGACTGTAAAAATATGGCTTTGATTTGTCAGAATAGAGTAGTATTACATTTGATTGTGTTACATGTTTGTGCTGAATAAGTTCAGCCAGCCTGCTCGATCATGGCAATGAAATACTACAGTAATTAACATGTTAATGTGCCCCTCTCCGTATGGCTATGAGTGCTTTCAGAGCTTGCCGGGTGGTGTGTCAGAAGAGAACATGCATTATTTATGTCTGACCTTTTTTGTCACTGCCTCCTTATCAAACAGGTAGTCTGCCTCACATTTGGAGGCGGTGTGGAACTGGAGAAATGCTGGGAAGCAGATGAAGTATTTTGTAGGTGTTTGACATTGCCTGGCTGGATTCTCGCTGCATATTTCCTTATCGTTGATATCAGCCTGAAGCTCTGCTGCCCGCTCCTGGTGTCCAGGAGTGACACTGACATTGTGCAGAATATAAGGTGCAAGTTTGCGTGTGGGTGTTTGCCCTTGGCACGTAATTAGCCTGTTAACCCAGACATTTCCGTGGAGGTGGGGGCTTCTCCGCCGGAGTCTTCTAGAAGCCGCAGCTGTTGCTAAGGCCTGTGTGGCCACCACTGTTAACAAAATAACCTTGCGTTCAAAGGGACCACAGCTTCTCTGAACCCGCCGTAGGGTTAGGACATGGTTAAATGCAGATGGAGTTTTCATACAAAACAATGATACACTACCCTGACAGTATTGTAATCCAAATGTCAGTGTCTGTTATAATGCAGCCAGTGACCAGAGAAGGCCTTTCTAATATTTATGCTTTACTCATTTATGTGAAGGTTAGGGATTTTTAATTTGGTCTGAGATCACACCCCGGCCCCTGCAGCCTTTGACTATTGAAGGTTTAGGAAATTGTGTGTGCTTCAAAAACTGTCAAAGGTTGGAAATTCCTATATTATTTTAAATGATCCTCTCTGTCATGACATTACCGTAGAGGGTGGGGGAGGTGATATCACTCTTGTTGATTGTGGTCTGGTCTGCCAGACACTCTGATACAGATGTGAGTATTATTTAATGTGAACGGCATCTGGAAAGTGCATATGACCCCACTATGTAACAAGGTTGTGTATAAATAGCAGCATTGACCTGCCTTTCCGCTTATACCTTGCTACAACTGAACCAGCTTTATTTTCCTCCAGTAAAATGACAGAGCCCGTGTAGAAAAGAGAGCGCGTCAGCGAACACATGCCAGACAATAGATAAACACTGTGGAGTGAGATGTTTATTTTACTAAAGGGCTGATTTTGGGATTCCTCTTTGCACAATAGTTCATTTGGCGGTTCCAGGTCTAGTACTCCCTAACAGTCTGGATCTGGTTACGTTGAACAATACAGTGCATGCAAAACGTTGGTATCTGCCCTTGATTAAGTTTCTTCTTTTCTGTGCTAGTTTTACTCAAATTTACCAAGATAACTATTTCTTAACAGACCATCCATCACATTTCCTTTGTGTCCGTTATCACTAAGAGCTCATTTGAATTCAAAAACTCACTGCTTTTCTTTCTCAGAAAGGAAAATAAGATGCGAGTATCTTCTTTGGAATCAAGTATAACTTCATAATAGTAATGGGTGGCCTTTTGGCTGGACTAGGGTTAGCTTTTTGAAGCACTATACCTGTCTCCCATAGCTGTGAAAAGGAGACGGCAAATAGGGGGGCTCTTTGTCTGCATGGTCAGAGAGGGAAACTAATACTCAAATGAATATATTTATGAGATAGGCTGGGTGAAATTCGGAGCAGACTGTGTGCGAGTAAGGCCTTGTGCCACCGTGCTTTTGTGGCATGTACAGTTCAGGGTTTAAAATGTCTTGCTGCGCTCAAGAGGGTACATGAATTGGCACACCATTATTCCTTTAACAGAAGATAACTTTGTGGCAGGCAGACATTAATTGACCCAGATAGTCAAACCATGTACACAAAGGCCACTATCCTGCATATGAAGCGGAGGCTAGCCCCCACGGGCCAGCTATTGTGTTCTGGCAGGGTATTCTATTCCAACGCACCAGCGTTTTTCTGGACGCTGGTGGACGCCGTGATGACGATTCACCAGGTTGTATCGAGTGACAGCCCCGCGTTGCCCCCAATGCTCATGCTCATCCACTCCCCCCTCCCCCCTTCCCTTGCCCATGTCATGCCTGAAGATGGATGGTCTTCCTGACCCTTGTTAGAATGATAGATGTGGCTTAATTGAGTAATGCGTGGACTGCAGAGAGGCGCTGTACCTGCAAAAAAACAAACCCGCTTCCTTTCAGATGGTGACCTTGGCTGTTTTATAAGCTCAGTCAAGAGTTTAAAGCTCTGTTTCAGCTATGTTGGTGATATTCTTTTGATAGATGATGGTTGTCTTGAGTTGGGGTTCTTGATATTTCCCCCTGGCCAGGTTTTTATTTTATTTAGTTTTATTTGAGAATTCTCTGTACAGTATCTGGGAAGCTCTGGGACAGGCAGGATATGAGTAAACCTGCCGTCGTGTGTCATTTGATTATAACACTGCTTGGGACCTGTGACAGGGTGGTTATTGAAAGCAGCTTGATTTATATTCTAGTCTTGGAGATTTGGAGTATCTCCCCTGATCTCCTGCTGAAATGTTTGCTCATCAGGTGAAATGTGTTGGGCGGCCATATTGCCTGTCCCGCTGCACATGATCTACCTGTACCGTGCCTTGCCGACACGAGGCGGATATTATGATTGACCCGCAGAGATCCTTCATCTCCATGTCCCCTCCCTGTGTGCTGTGCCAGGGAGCCACGTATCACTCTGCAGCCTGCGTGGCCCGGGTGTATATTACCTCTCTCCGTCTGTCGATATTTACTGAGGCATTAAAGAGTGGGCAGCATGTCGCCGCTTTTATTTCCTGTAGGACTGCCGGCTCAGCGGGAGTGAAGCCGGTGGAGGGCTGTGGGGTTACTGGAGGGTGTAACTACTGCTACAAGCTTGAGGTCCACAATGCATAAAGCGCTTTAAATGTGCTATGTAAGAAAGGCACATGAGGTGGCATTTAGCAAGTAATGTTGTGTTTGTGCGTGCGGATGTTAACTATAATAATAACACAAGATTTGAGGAAAACCTACGAGTAAGACGGTTTTAAAGTGGAGGTGGGGTGCGTCCAGCAATTAAATTACCGCAGCTTGCTTATGACCATTAATCAGCATAACCGGGTCCGTTTTGTTTCAGTGAACCGACTCGAAATGTCAGGAGTACCTCCCATAATTTTCTCACAAACCAGCTTGCGCACGTTATGAACTCGCCAACGGTTTGCCAGGTGCTTTCCGGCACGCCAGTCCTTCTGCCTGCCCAGTCCGCCAGAGAGCAATCCACTCTATCTTGTATAGATTCTGTCTCAGACCCTCACTCTCACACTAAGTGTTCTAAGCACTGTGACCTTTGTAGAAGATAAGCTTCCTTCAGCTGACTTGAGGAGTTTGGAATAACGGCAAACTATTAATTTATAGCATTGCTAACCATATGAGCGCCATGAGCCAAGGTTATTGACCTTTCACGCCTGTCACTAGTGATCGAGGGAGTCTGGGCCCTGGAGGGAAATTAATTGGGCTCATTAAGGGGCACCGGCTTTGAGTCGAACCTTGGGGGCAACTTTATTCTCCAATTTCCCCTTTCAGTGGAAATTCAAATCATTACATTTTACACTGCTTGACCGATTGTCTACTACCAAAGTAGAAATTCAGGACGCACGCACGCACGCACGCACGCACGCACGCACGCACGCACGCGAAGAGTCACACTGAACTGCTTTTCCTGCCAAGCATGCTTTGAGCCGTACAGGTAGAGACTCTGTAAACTGGAAGGCTTAAAGATACTAAATGTATTACAGCAGCGCAGATTGAGCTGAGGATATCATCAGATGCAGTCGAGAGGTTTTGTGAATTATGTGTGCGTGCGCCTGTGCGCGTGTGATCTATATCTTTATGCTAAGGCGATTTGAACTGCTGCTTTGGCTGCGCGGTTTAATTTAAATCAGAAGATCCCCAGATCTCTCCCTCTGTGATTGATTTCTGCATTTGTAGCTGTGAGACAAAAGATGGCAGAGCCAGGAGGGAGCAGCTGCAATACTGTAAAGGAAGTATGTCAAGAATGCCATGTCGACAAGGGAGCGAGAGACCAACGAGACAGGGAGACTGACCACATGTTGTGCCAGATCCGTCCTCCCCATCAAAGTCTTCTAAAAACTTGGTGGGAGGCAAGAGAGGCTTGCGTTTATCAACATGCTATGATCCTGTTTTTTTCCTGCTTGGCTACTGGTGTTTATAAGCAGTCTCTTTTCCCTCTGGGGTTCAACTAAAACCATTTTTATTGACTTCAGAGATGCTAAGTCTGCTGTTTGCACACCGGACCACTATCGCATCTCGGTGGAAATATGCACTAGATGAGGAAAACTGAGACGTTGTGTCATATTTGTGTGCTTATTAGATGCTGCTCCTGTGAGGTCCAAATTAAATGAAATGAAATTTTTTAAATAATATAGAGGAAGCCTATTAGCCTATTCCTTTGTTTAGTGACTCGTATAGGCTTACTTCAGATGCTACATGGGGGCTTAGCTATATCCTCGGTTGGAGAGCAAGGAGCGTGTTCTGAATGTCTTATACAGGCACATATATTCTCTTTGGCTTTTATTTGTAATGGCGTGTAGAAGGTGTCAAGTTTTAGTTTACTATCAGCAAGATTGAATATTTCTTTTATCAGGCATTTATTGAACAAGTGTCTGCACTTGAGACAGAGAGAGAATATTACGCTTGACCATGTGCAGGCTGGGTATGTATGGGGAGGTCTATTTTTGACATTAGAAGCCCCACACCACACAGCCTGTTCTTTTAGCAGGCAGCAATGGCCAGTGGAAATGTTGATGCGGGAAATGCACATAAGTGATGTACATTAGCCTTCTCTCCAGTCTATAAGGCCAGAGTCATAAACTACTCACACACACGCTGTGTGTACCTATTGGGTGAATAGTGGCAAGACGACTGTGTTGAAGGCATTTGAACGTGAAAGGCTTCCTTTCCTCTTGTGTTCTAGCGGGAATGTGCTCCCGGGGAAGGCTGAGGTCAGAAGCAAGGCGTTGTGTTGCATTTGCCAGTCGTATTCTGTGCTAAGTGACTGTAGTGGGCTACATGGCATGGTGTTGTGGGTTCCTTTTTCGACAGCGGCTGAAGGATGGCCTATATCAGCAGACCTTTGATTAATGTTGTTGCGGCCCCTGGCCACTGATGCATATCAATTACAATTGTTTTTGACGGACAAGATAACTGGTGATGCTGTCGCACCGGTCGGAGAGAATTATATTCCCGTGTCTGCATTTTCTCCCCCCCCGCCGCCCCCTTCCCAAAAAAATTATCCTTGCTATACACAATGATCAATGTGTCTTAGCACCGGCTGATGTGAAAAGCAGATCCCTGGCTCCTCTTTGATACGCATTTGACGAATACAAGATGTATGCGAAAATCCACTTTTATCTCAGATACGCAAGACTGAGGATTTGCAGGCGAGCGTGCGATAATGCCAGTGCATTGTCATGCTTGCAGCTGTGTACACCGCCAGTGATTCATAGCGCTGACTCCTACAAATGGCTGTGGTTCCACAGGGCTGGGACCAATGCAGAGGCTAACCTGACCATGCCTCTACCACTATAGTCTCCTCCTCCCCTCCTGCAATGCACGTCTTGGATCAGTGTGTCATATGTGCTGTTGTCTTTCTGATGGCGCTAATGTTAAAGCGTTATTATTCGGCGGCAGCAGAACCATCATGCCCGCTATTAAGGGTATGCCACGTTCAGGATTAGAGGTCTGTTGACGGTGTAAAGTAGCACTCCATGAAGCTTGTCTACAGCGGAGACGGTGTCTGGCCTCTGCACCCTCCAATCCCGACCTCCGGTCAGCCGTGGCCTTTATGTATCGGCTCGTCTGCAGCCTGCTTGGAAAATGTGATTGCACCGGCCATTGATTTGTGCCCGTTTGAAATAAGGTGGCTTTGACACTGGGCGCGTGCACGCACGCACACACATACACAACGCACACACACACACACACAAACGCACACAAAGTGGGAGTTTTCTTCCTCCCTTCCTCGCTCCACTTTTCTCCCTTGACTTCCACTCGCTATCTCTCCCCTCCACTTTATTTTACCAAAGCCATCCTCAGCATGCCTGCTTAGCCTCTTATCGGGCCACGCACCAGACCACAGAGGGGGTCTAGGCATGTGAATGTAGGCAGCTGTGTTGAACACCGTTCTGCGTGGGATAAGTGGGGATTGGCATCTTCGCCGCTCGTCAGAGGGGGATTCATCTGCTCAAAAAAAAAAAAAAAAAAACCCTGACAGCTGGGCATAGCTTTGCCCCGCGCCAGCGTCTCCGTGCGCTCCTCCTCGAGGGAGGGGGAAGACTTTGAGCAGCGTACAGCGAGACGGCTCGGGATCGAGGCAGCGAGAGAGCAGAGGAGTTCGCCACAGCTTCCTGTGTGTGTGGCGCGGGGCAAAAGCAAAACGTTGGCACGTTATGAGTTAGTGGCAGTCTAACTCAAGAGAGCTCTAACATGTTAAACATGTGTAGCTGCCGCTCCGTCTACATACTTTTTTTTTTTTTGTTACATTATTTAAAATGGCATTGAATCTTTTTTTAATTTTTTTTTTTACTTTCTGCGCTGTAAACACCGAATGGTAATGGGAGGAAGGGCATAAGAAGAGTCATTTATGTGCGGAGGAGAAGCCAGAGATGAGTCCTCCCTCTGGGATTAATGGCAGTCTCTGTCTCTGCTCACAGGAAATATGAAAGGCTCTTTGTTGGTAGAGGGCCTGCTGCTGCCAGCAAATAACTACCCTTGTCATATCGAAAATCCTCCAACCTCTAAATTCATTGCCTCCACTGCCTCTCATCCTTCAACCTTATTTTTCCCCCCTCCCTTAAGCCTGTGTGTTTTCTGTCAAAGTCGCTCATTTACGATTCTGCGGCGTGTCCGCCGTACTTTGGCCCAGGAGACACTGGCTGTGGTTGTTATCATTCACCGTCACTGCCCGGGTTCCGGCTACTGGGTGAGAACAGACATGTTGGAGGGGGGTTGCCACATACTGGTGGCAATTCACGCTCTCACCTGTGAAGAGTGGTTATCACAGCACCTATTCCTGTATCCTATTAACGATGCATAACAACAAGGCAAACGTGTGGCTGGTATGTAAACTGGTGTTGTGTCCCAGCTGTAATGGTTTATTTTTAGTGGCGGGTCCTTTGTGTGCGTTGGTCTGAACGATTGAAAGGCTTAAGCATTCCTCCCTAGACGAGGCTAGATAAAAAGCGAGCTTATCCGCGAAGGGGAAGCGGCCATTTGGCACATCGCTGGCAGTCTGCCTTTCATCTGGTCACACCATGGTCTCTTCACACCTAGAACCCAAGACAGGGAGGTGAAAGGCTAGTGGGAGGTGCTAATTATATGAAGACAACTGTTATAATGTAAAAATAATAAAAAGACAATTGCACACAAAACATGACAAAGAATTTGTATTTTACATTGGTCTCCCACTGGCATCTGTGCTAGTACTTCACACAGTTAAGAATGATTTGTTCTAGTACTTTTTGTACGTCTTGGTTGGTAGGTGTTGCTCTATTGTTATATTCTCTTTTTCCTGCAATAAAATGTGCTCTTGTGTGAGAGTCTGTTAAGTACTTCAATACAGTACGCAGATTAGCATGCTTAAACATACAAGAATCCACTTTTCAGTGACTCTGGGCTTACAAGCACTCCTGAAGAGTTTCAATCTCTTTATTTCTCATAATGTGATTGGCTTTTCTGTTTGACTTTGAGGTACTGTGATTTTTCATTTTCTTTTCACTCACTTTGAAGGAGAGTTTTGAATATCTGTAGCTCCTTTTATATGCAGACCATATTTAAAACCAATCATAATAGTAGATTAAAAAATTGGATTTCAGGGCAATTCATGACTGAATACGATAAGTACTTTTTAATGATTTAAAAAATAATATCTGAGAGTGTCTATCTTTGTGCCTATGATGATGATAATCTGTGTTCAGTGTTTCAATTCTATTGGATGATCTGCACAGTGCTTGCCTTTGCCTAGACGAGAGGAGTTGCACGGTGCATGGAGAGAATCTATATGGTCTATATTGACTTCCCTGGGCCATCGCCAATGGATTTGACATGGATAACACTGTTGTGTTTGCAGCGCAAGGGGGAAGGGACTTAATAAAGACAGGGGACCCCCAGCTGAAAGGAGGGAGCAGAAAGTGAAAAGAAGTAGAGGGAACTTAAAGCCATGGGTTGTCAGGGGCAACCACTATAGCTATGGTGGCTCCTGCTTCACTTTTGTCCTCCTATAACAGTGCTTGACTGCAGGCGTGAATTCAGACTGAAAATAAACCAGACAGGGCAAGGCTCAGCCAAAACATGCCGTTCTACTACATGGTTATGGCAGAGTTACTAGAAGCATTTTAAGGAATACAATACAAATCTTAACTGCATGATTTAGGCTATTTCTCAGTACACATTACATTATTTTACCTACCTATACATTCAACATGTTTTTAGAATTGAGTTGGCCTTGTCTATATTGTGAGAGTAAATGGAGTAGGCAGTCCTTTAATGAGACTCATAGTTTATTGTTATTTTATGCGTTTAATTGCGAGAGAGAAAGCCGTTCATTTGTTTAATTCACTATACTCCGAGTTGATGCTGGGATGACATGGAAGGTGGAAGTTTAATGGCCATCCCCAGGAAAAAGGATAGGGCTGATTAGGTCTGATGGGCCTCCTGCCTCATATAACATAATGTAGGCATGATGGGCAGAGTATTCTGGTTTGGATACATGGGAACTATAAATCCAACCATATTCCTGGGCCCTGGTAATTGGCCATTACGGGGCATGTTTCTAGATGGAAGGGCCAGATGTCCCTGATGTGGTTGGATGTCCACAGTGGGCCACGAGGCAGGATGCAGTTAAAGGGAGGAGGGGCATTGTCTGGACACTGTCCCTCATTAAAGTGACCTGGGCTCAGCTGGTGAGGCCATAAAAGCCGTAATGTTCTTACCAGAGAAGCTCCACAGTTTGCCTACAATTCCATGGCTGTAAAAAAGAGGGGAAAAAAAGACTGAATTCCCCAAGTACTGTCTGCTGTCCTAGCTCTCTTCGCCAGATGTCTATCCATGTTTTAATCTAGCCCCTGGGCTCCACTTCCATATGTAACACTGATCTAAAAGTTTGGCCCCTGCTGTCTTCTCTGTGACTCCATGCTCTCAAAGAAGACTCCGGCCTGATTGAGTGAGACATATGCGAGGACAGCAGGGCCCAATATTTAGCGAATATCGAATTACCTCGGCAATATCATCATGACTGATTCATGATGCAAATGGGAATTCTCGTGTTACATCCCCTAGTGTCTATCCCTAGTACTGTCCTGTTTATTGAAGGCAAATGTGTTGAGTTACCTTCCATAGGAGCCCTCTGCATAGGGCCCCCACCCCCCATACACAGCCTATGTGCGTTGTTTGTGTACAGCTGCCACATGGGCATGTCTGGGGGTTTGTGCACTGGTGATGATGACCCCCTAACGTGAATTCCAGTGAAGCAGAAAAGCAAATGTTTGTGTTTCCAGCTCCTCCTGGTATCCCGGGCTGCTACAGCTGTCATGTCGCCTCCTTCCTGTGCTCACAATGCAACGCGATATCTGCTAGCATCCCAGCTGTAGACACTGTAGGGGCTGTAGAATATCCGCTAATATTCTGACAGAAGACGGCATACTTCATCGCTATGGCTTCTAGCTCCAGACCCATACTTCTTTTTGAGGTTCTGGTACCAACTGGAAAACTGCAACTGTACATTTCAAGGAATCTGATTTAATGTTCTTATAATTCCATGCAGTTGAATAAACTTTCAATGAACCTCACATATCTACATAATTTATTTACTGTTTTGGGTATAAGGTGTACTGTGTTCAGTTCCCGTTGGTTACCACGCAACAAATGTGTTCCCCCACCTCCTTTTTTTGAGCTCATTGTCTCCCTTCTTTTGTGGAATGTTACAGCCCTCTTTGTCTGTCAACCGTAATGAGTGCCAATGGAAATCTTATTTACACTAGTTGGTTTAAGGGATTTTGGCCGCGGCAGTGGAAAGTGTCCCCAGTTGGCCAGGCAGTGGGCTCAAACTAAGCTCAGTGTCTGATAGATGGCTCTTCTTAATGGGACATCTGAAAGAAGTGCCATGGTTTCCCTCCAGTCCAGGATGGTACGTGACGCTACAAAACCGCTAACTGAGTGATTCTCTTCCTCTCTCTATATATATGTATTTTTCTTTCTTTTATACACATTTTTTATATACATATGTCCCAATCTGCCTTGTCTTCCACTTTAGTGTAATCTGATATGTAAAACACTGCTTTGGGTTACAGTGCCGGGAGACATGTTTCCTTAGGTAAACGCAGAGCGAGAGAAACGGAAAATGGCAGAGCTGCGGAAGGGGAATTGGTGACGGGGCGAGAGGCTAAAGGCATTCAGCTCGCGTCCATTGTCAGCTCTCTCTCAAAGGGATCTGTGATGGGGATGATCTCTGACCCCTGCTCCTCCCACATTATTCAAATTAGCCCACGAAGGAGCAGGGTGATGCAACCCTCTACGCTTTTCGCTTTGTCTCATGTTTGTTTGTGTGTGAGAGGTTCCTTTTGATCGTTCAGTTTGAGCGTTTCCTTACCTCGGTGTTGTGTTTGTTTGTTTGTGTGCGTGTTTGCCAGTGCCTGGGGCTTCTTAACAGCATGCACTTCCTAGACATTCACACAGATGAAGTGTGGTGGTGGTGTAACTGAGGTTTCTGCCTGTGTTGTTATGGCACTGGTACGCAAGGTAACTTGAAATCCTCACTTAGCCCTCCCAGTTCAGCCCTTAAAAGCGGACATTGTTCCCGTGCATAAAGGATGGGGGACTTGTAACACTAGATAGGGGCAATGTGCTGAGGTTAACAGACAACGCCCTTTCCCAGACTGTATCCCCTACTGACCATTACTAGTCTTACAAGGTTATAGTTTACGGCGAGCAACCAGATATCCTTGAACTACTCCTATGAAAACAAAGCAAACGCTTATTTATCATTTCTCTGTTTGTGTTAACCAAAGCCTGGAAACATATGCCTGCCCCCCCCCTTTGTCTGCAGCCATAATGAATATATGAGCGCGCTCCATTTGACACCTCAGGAATGGATGTTGCACAGGTGGACTTAATTGTTGTCGCTATTCATAGCACCACCTCCTCTGCTTTTATTCTCCTGAATCGCGTTTAAAAGGAAATCATTTCAAAAGTGAATAGTGACCTTCAAAACAAGCAATGCATCCAAATGTTACTTTGTTGAGGCAGCTGTATTATTAAATGTTTTTTTGTTTACATATGCTAGGCCATTTGTTCTCTTTTTCTCTTCTTTCAAATGTAGCCCACTGTAGCACAGCTTTATAATGGCTGAACATGGTAACTCCCTCTGATGCAGAATCAGGCAGTTGATTACATGCCTCGTCCAAATGGCTGATTTATTAGATGTATTTATTTTACATGTCCCTGAGCAGTATTTAGACAATGTAAAATGTCTCTGAAATGGTTCAACTCCACATAATAGTCTTAAATTCCTTTCTAAAAGCAAAATACAGATTCTATTTTTAAATATATCAGAGGGCAATTTATGGGCAAGAATACTTAAAACATTTGATAGATTACCGTGCAAAGACACATTGAGTTTCACCCATCCCCCCTTCATACCATCTGTTTTTCAGTAGAGCTGCAAGTCAATAATAGCATCAGTGATTCTATACATTCAGCTAGGCCTGGATGATATGGACAAAATGTATATCACTGTATATTTCCAAATTTCTGTCTATACGATATAATTCCGATATCGATATGAACAATGTAAGCCTCAGAAAAACAGCTTAAAACACCCACAACGGAGTGCTTACAAACGTCTGAAAAATGCATTTGCCAAGTCTATGAAATCTCCTATAAAACTAACATTTTAAAAATAAAAAAAAGGTACAAATATGTTCGCCTTTTAGCCTTAATACAAACAAGAAATGTGAAATCACACTCAAAATAAATAAACAAAACTCTCAACTGTGTCTTTCGGTTAGTACAATATTTACCTATAATTAATGAAGGCTATATTCATGTCCACCAGTAGGGGTCAGTAGCGGTTGTGACGGACTCTGGAAAGATCTCATGAATTAGACGCAGCCAGCTAGAACGGTAAGCTAGCAGTTTCACAGAAGACGTGTTGGCAGAGGAAGCAGTCATAACAGTTACATAGTTATATTTGCTGTTAGGTGAGAGAGTTAATTAAATTGTCTGGCATGTGAAAAAAGCTCACTACTCTTTAGCACTGGCTGCATGTCTAGTGCAATTCATCAATGCATGTAGTTCGCCTCGAATACAATTGACTTCTGCGCCCGTCATTATGCTTATCGAAATACCGGAAATATGTTGAAAAATAATTTAACCATTATTGAAAACAAATTATATCGCTGTGTGTGTGTATATTGAATTATTGTCCAGTCCTACATTCAGCTATTTTGTTCAATCTATCTTTTCAACACTGGTTTATCACACATGTAGGGGACCATTAGCTGCCTGTAGCCAAAACTCGGCATGACACCGGTGATGGTGATTCAAACCATCTGTTAAATAGATTAGAGAGGGTGCCACAGCATCAAAAGCCTGCATTATATGACCTCATAACACTGTATCCCATATTGCGCACAACATACCCTTTTCTAATAATACCAAAGGCCCACTCCGGATAACTAATTATGTTCAGTCAGCCGCCAAAGCCACATGCTGATGGTTAACCTTCAACAAAGATCAGTGTCACATTTTCCCAAGAAAACAATTTGAGTTGGTGTGCACGGTTTAGGATTCCCGTGACACAATGCTGACATCATAGAATTGGTAAAACTGTCAGCGCAGTGTGTTATTTATTGCTACCGTGTCTGCGTATTGGAGGGGATGCCTCTTCAGAGCAGCCGTAAAGTTGCTAACGTGAGAAATGCTGTCTGAGGTACGAGATACGATGTGGCTGTGTAACCGGTGAATTATAGCCTCAAAGCCCCCAGCGCGGAAGATTAGCCGTCCTAACACACTGGGAAATTGAAGTTTGTTTAACTGCGCCGATCAACAGCTATGTGCAGCTGTAGGCATGTACTACTGAATTCATATCATTCGAGTTATAAGGCCATACATCTTGAGTGTCCATGTATGCTGCTGCATCTCTGGTGGTCATATTGGAAATGGAGTAGCAGACGATCTTATATTTGTTAATAAGAGGCTGTGCCTTTAGTTATTACACAAAGATCAAATATGATTTGCTTGTTGTCACACATGGGTAGCTCTCAGGGAAGGGGAACACCCTTAAATGTGTAGCTCAAATAGATCTTCTTTATCATCCAATATTAGCACTGATCTTAGGCCAGTGAAACATTGTTTTGGTTTAAACCTCAGAGTACATGAGCATAGAGGGTTCCCTTCCACTCTTCTCCCTGCAGTTCTAGGGCTCACATGTTCCTCTACCCCTCCCCATACAGTTATGTTGTGTTTCAGACATTAACCATAAGCTGATTAGTCATTACGGAGAAACTGACAAATCCATGAGTATGTGGATGTCCTTTTTTTAATAAAAAACCCCCAGAATGCTACAGTCAGGGTAATGCAGACCACTATAGTTTCCTGTTCATCTATTTGCATGCTTTGAGGGATAGGATCAATCGCACTCTCCAGAATTGCTATTCTTGTACCTGCAGGCTTAGCAGGGGACTTTTGAAGAAAATGGGACGCCACCTGGCACAATTTAATCCTCCAACTATTTCCAGCATGAAAGTGGTGCAGGCAGCACCCCGTGTATGTCGCCTGCTGGCCAATTTCTGTCAGGTTTGGATTTCACCATCCTCAGCTTCACCTCTAAGCGGAAAAGAACACCCAGTAACCATCAAAACCAGAAGTTGTATACTGTACTCCATACTGTATGTGTGATGTGTATATTTTTAGTTTGGCCCGAATAGAGAAGCATCGCTTCCAACTATCTTTTTATAGTCTGTGTTCAATCATACAGCCTCTAATCACACCGGGAACTGAAAATGCACATTCTCCGAACGGAGGCTGAAAACATGACCAATGAAGGCACCGCATGCGGTGTTGGGTTACGAGATCGCTAAGCATGTGATGAGGTCTTGGTGCTGGTACAGTGAGACATTAGAGTTGTCGCTGCAGCAAGAAGACTGAAGCTCACATGCCACGGTACGCAGACCCTGCTGTCTGTCCCCTGATGTGCTACCTTGACTCAGGTGAAGGCCTAAAAGTCCACTTAACCACCTGGTGAGTGTGCTGTCAAGGCCTGATCCCAAACGCAGTGTAACCACACAGCGGTTATCTTCATTAATGGCTGATCATCAGGCTCCTTTGGTGACATTTCATAGCCAAACATTTAGCAGAAGAGAAACTCAAACCCAAAACAAATTTGCCACAGCAGGAAAGCGGCGTGCGTTTGTCACGGTCGACGCTCGCATTTTCACCCTAGGGTCACGATGTCCGCGTGACGCGCCAAGCACCAGCGGCTGCACGCCGTTGTCATTGACGTGCACGGCGTCTTGGTGTGGAGGCAACTGTGACCTTGTTATACATGGCTATCACTGTAATGCAGCAGATTATTCCCACCAGCCCCGGCACTAAAAAGCCAACGTCTGGAAACATTTCCGCAGGCGGCCCGTCCAAGAGAGACACATTTGTACATGACCATGCTTGTGGTTTGGAGACAAACTGAGGCCAGATGTGTTGGGAGTCACCCGCCCCGGCCCCCACCCACCCTTTTCCCCCCATATTCTCCCTCCTCATGCTCCCCCCCCACCCCCAATCTGGGACTCATTGTGTCTGTAATAAAGCACAGCTGCAGCGATCCTTCGCAGAGCCAGCTCAGTTCAGCTGATTACATTGGGGTAAGAGGGCTCTCCTCTTACAGAGCTCAGTCATAAAAGCCTGGCTGTGTTCTGTGATGGCCTGCTCCTCCCCTAGCAGCGATTGTGCTGTGTGTGTGAGAACACAGACATTGTGCGCTTCTGTTTTCCAAGGTGCATTGTGTACCGATCAGCGCTACAGACGTTTGCCCACCACCCACGTTGTCATTTCCGTGTGTAAACTCCACCAGTATGAACGATAATATCCCATTTCTGCGCAGATGTTTGTTTTTCAGTCCGGGGGCATATGAAAAAGGATAAAACGCGACCTATTTCACTTACATGCTTGAATGGGAAGCCCTTTCAAATGAACTGCATTATGTCAAAGCAAGCCTCACTATTCAATTCAGTATGTCAATTTGTTGGGTTGAATTGTGTCGCAGTGCTTCTGGTCAGAAGTAAAAATAAGTTGCGCATATGAAAGTGAGGCCCTAACGGAAACATGTCTGTCTCCTCCAAATAGTGCATTGAATCGCAGAGGCTGCGTTTTAAAGAGCCAAACTGGATGCACCACTACTCCGGTTTGAACACGAGATCGCTGCGTTGCTCAACACCGCCATTCTCTCTTGAAGTAGCTTCAAATGTCTGACTTCTCCAAGCTTTAGAACTCTGTCAGAATCCTAAACAGCCATAATGTGTTATTTTCTTTGTCTGCTGCACCATTAGCACCGCTAGTCTCTGCTATCAGATTGAAAAGAACGTGATTCATTGCAGCCTGGAGATGCAGACATGAATTGCTTTGCACAGATATATGATCCCATACTATCATCCACATAGGCTGTAACTCAGCCACCAATCAAAAGTCCCCTTTCTTTTCTCATTGCAGTCAGTTGGGTCTTCTTTGAGCGTCAACATTGCGTGGGGGAGGGTCACACAGGTTGAAGTGGATTAATGGAGACGCGCTTGTATCTAGATCCTAACTTGGTGTCTTCAGAAACCACTCTCCAAGGGATTGGATAAGATGACACGCTAAGATGGGATTCACACAGATACATTCCTTCCTTTTTCTGTTTTGCTGTCTTCAACAACAGCACAGACTGTCATGTTTGAAACGCTGCGCGTGTCTGTTGAATTGAAAGCTTTTATAAGAGGAACTTTGTGCTCGGCTTTTTAATCTTTCTTCTGTTTATTGTCCTCTTCTTTAAACCCAGGCTAATTGCATTTCAAGCAGAATTTGACACGTATTGATTGAAACGTGCAGTGGCAAATGCCCATACCCTGTGTATTGGCAGCAGCCCTAATCCTTCTCTTTGAAGAAGCCTTTTCTTTCCAGGGCGGGTTAAAGGAATGTTTTTGCTTTGTCTCTATAGCTTTAAGAATAAGCAGTGCGTGTGAATGTGGGGCTTCTCAAACATTTTTGTTTGCTTCGGCTATTCCATGAGCTATGGAGCATAGCGATTGTGGTGGCAGTTAGACATTTGTGAGTCGTTTTCTTTTCTCAAATAAGTATTTTTGAATGTGTGTATTTTTTATACCACTTTGATGTTCTGAATAGAATATAAACAGACATTTACAGAGGCAATAACAAAGTATACACTTAACACGCCACAAATATACATTTTGGCTTACTGTTTTTGTTTGTGTATACATGGGTAAGTGTGTGTACTTGTTTGTTTATTTCATGTCCACCTGATGCAGTGTCTCACTGAATCAGTGTTCTCTTTGGTCCTGCCTGGATCAGCTGTTTCATTTCCCAGCCAAAGAGGATTCTCTTTCAGCCCTGTCCTTTCACCTCACGCCTTGACTTCTCCCGAGGAAAAGGCAGAGTGCAGCAATGCCATTTGCCTAGCTCTCAAGAAACCAGCATAATCATGCAACCTGGCTTCATGCGCAGCGGGAAAACAGCTAATTTTCTGTGGTATGTTCACAGTGAATGCATGACAACAGAAGTATATCTCTGAAGCTTGTTAAAGCACTACATGTTTGCCACTATTTCCAAATGTCTGTCTCAGCATTCATAGTGATGAATGTAGCATCAGACATAGGAACATTATTTCAACCGTGATAAAGTGGGCCATTTTATGTGGGGTGTGGGGGCAGTACTATAACCTATACAGTGGCTATATATAGCCCATTTGTACATCTGGCTCAAATTAACTTTGTTTTGTGCGTTAAGAGAAACAGATGTGCATGCGTGTGTTTTGGGGGATCGAGAGGAAAAAAAAGGAATGCTAGGAGGTTAACATAATACACTGTGTGTGTGTGTGTGTGGTTAGTTTTGTAATTGGATGCATTGGAGCATATCAGTCTTTATGGGCTATTCATTTACATCATATTGATTGACAACAGAGTTATGCAAATCAGTCACAAGTGTCATTCCTTGTAAAAGGCTTCAGAAAACAATTCCTACAAACTATTTAACCCTTCTTATTTATCCTATGTAGAGTAAAATAATATTAAGATATTATTGACAGGTGGGAAAGGTGAAATCAAAACAAATCGACAAAAATGTTGTTCTGTTGTTGTGTTCTATTCAAGATTAAGTGAAGACAAAAACGAGACAGATTTTTTCTTTTTTTCTTATGTAATCATATATCACTGGGGAAGATTGATCTATTACTTTGCTTGAATCAACTTGGAGAACTGAGGATTGGTATGACAGTGTTAAGCCTGTGGTCTGTAAATATTTATGGGGCATGTCACATATGTATGCTTATGGGCCACACACACCCATGTCACGCATAATGCTCATTATTCCCGGTGGCTGGAGCTTGCTATTTGCAGTGTTTAATGAACTGAGTGTCGAACAATAGCGGGGGAGCATGCAATTTGTCTGAATTTAATCACGCCCTAACGTACTGCCCTGTTAATTCTATCACAATTGATAACGTACAAATAACTTTCAGTCTGGTCATTACTCAGGAAATGTCTAGGTCTTCTGCCCTTGAATTTGCTTGTTTGATGTTAAAACCTAGCATATCAATTTGTTTTCTTGCTTTTTACATTGTGATGTTTCAGGTCATGCTTTGTACATATCTATTATCTCATTCCTTATTATCCTATACTTGGACCTAGAGTGCAGCATTTGATACCATAGATCATGACACCCTAATTCATCGGCTTCAGAAATTGGTGGGCAGAAATTGGTGGTCCCTGATAATGTGTTAAATAGGTTTCGAACCTACACCAAAGGAAGGCAGTTTTGCGTCAGTCTTGGAGAACATGTGTTTAAGAAACACATTTCTTATTGGGGTTGCACAGGGGAGTTGCCTTGGCCTGTTATTATTTTCACTATGCATGCTGCCACTCGGTGATGTCATTAGGGAACACAATGTATCTTTCCATAGTTACACGGATGACACACAACTGTACATCTCTACTGAACAAAATGATCCTGCAGCTTTAAAATATATTACTGACTGAAGAAATAACTCCTTAAAGTTAAATGAGGACAAAACTGAAATCCTACTTGTCGGCCCTAAAGCAAAATGGGACATGTTAATGCTAATAATCTAGGAAATATAACACCCTAGATAAAATGTTACCAGTCTTGGTGTTGGACTCATAAGTTTTAGATCTTACATCAACACGGTAGTGAAAATATAATTCTAGATATACAGTATCTCACAAAAGTGAGTACACCCCTCACATATTTGCAAATATGTGAGCATATCTTTTCATGTG
>JAODUH010000009.1:2434527-2469910 GCA_027564835.1 Typhlichthys subterraneus | reverse complement strand
TACATTGCACAGACGCCAGCATTGTTGATTCTGAAGGCGTCAGGCAGATTTCATACAGCCTGGCAACACAAGCTAGCGGAATTCTGATTGGATAAAAACTCTAACCTAAAAACAACCCGAACATGAAGAGAATATTACGAATATTTTTATATATGTAGGGAAATTAAATTCAAAATTAAATTAATTTATCAAATTATGATCATGATTTATGTTAGGACAGCAGAGAAGGCCTTGCTGGCCCTGACGGCCCACCACTGCTACATTCTAGTTAAATTAGGCCTGGATGATCAAATGATACCATGCCAGACACTCCATAGCAATTAGACAGTGGTTTGAGATTTTCACTGAAATGCAGTAAATGCAAACCTCCAGGAAAGCCAAGCATATTACATAAAGTCAGTTTGCATAAACCATAATTGCGTTCCCTCGCTGGCTCATAAAGAGCCTATCATATCCCTTGATAATTGAGTATACAAGCAACATGCCAGCAGTCAATCATTTTAACATGTAAGGATATTGTTTGGTTGCACCTTTAGACATTTGATGCAAGAGACAGTTGTTTTTCAGATGTTAAGACCAACAAAAAGAAACTCTTGACATTTGAACTCATCAAAAGACTGTAGTGTTGTATAGTACAGTCTGGGGTATGTAACGCAAGATCTCTTTTCTGCCCACACACAGAGTGGGCAGCTAGCACATGGTGACGTGAGGAGAGATACTCCCAATATGACACAGTGCATTCTCCTAGAATCGCTTACCCCACCAATTTAAAGAACATCATCATTAAAATACCCTAATCAGTGTGTGTGTGTGGGGGGGGATATCCTCATCCACTTGCATTGTCTTAGTGAGTTTCTCAAATCTATACACATCTGCCTCCCAATTTATTGTGAACAGAGATCTTTTGACAGCCCTGCGCTCTGTATTCCACCATTGCCTGAGCATCTGCTGTCTTGGGCTGGCTAGGTGAGTGCCTGGAGGCTTTGGAATTACAGTCGGCGGGCTTTGACGGACGGCGCCTTTCCTTGAGAGAGTGAAGGTCATCTATCTTCACAAAGGCGGCATTGCCAGGTTCAAACAGACAATGGAGAGCTAATTGGCCAAGGGTGCTGATGGTCAATATCAGGAGTGTTGCGTGTTAGGTCTTCATTACGTTATAGGCATAACGTTTTTTTTATGTCCATGGTTGGATCAATGGCATTCCCCCAGGTAACACAGGACCATGGTAAAAAACAACACTCATTTGTTAATGGTGTGTTACTGTCTAGCAAAGTGCAGTCTAGTTGTTGTGCGCTTCTGTTTGGGGTTGATACAGTAGTACAGTGCTGTCCAATCATTTGTTTAGATGAATACATTACACACACAGTTTGTCCATTCTTTCTCAGGCATATGTTTTTATTGATTGTATCTCTTGCTCTCTCAGTGTCTTTTCTTCCAATATTGCATTTTTCTGTTGAAAACATGTTTGACATTTTTCTACCACCATGTGACCATTTCATAATAGCCTTTTGTGGTTAGAAATGTGACATTTTTTCCCCCTACTGCGTCACACTTGATTCTGCTTTTTCTCACAACTAAAAAAAGAAATACATAGAATAATAAAGACATCCTTGCAGAGAAGAGCCGTCTCACTTGCTGGTAAAAGCAAGTATTAAATCCTCTCCCCGTCAGCGCTGACATATTTGTTAGTCGAACGTGTTTGCACATTTCTATATGTCTGTGTTTGCTCGCCTGTTACCATTGTCCAAATATACCGGGCAAGAGTTTAAACGCGTGCTTTGCTGCATGCTGCACTCCACCCTGGCTGGGCCGAAACAACCTGCTCCACGCTTGAGGAGGCTGTGAAGCGCAGGCACTGGCTGCTGCTGGTGGTGCTTTGAAGACGCAGCTCTGTCCCCTGTGGTAGCGGTACAAAGGAAGATTAGGTACCCTCCTCCAAGGTTTTTGTTGAGTAATTCCACGTCTGTGTTAATAATTTAATACGGCACCGGCAACCGGGGTGATGCATCTGAATGTTCTGATTCGCGTGGCCTGAAGCTGCTTTGCCAACCTTTTTGTGAGATTGGGCGTGCATGTGTGTGTGTGTGTGTGTGTGTGTGTGTGTGCACGCACACGCTCTAAAAACAAAGTGGACCTGCCAGGGAAAGCGTATCTTACAAAGGGATAAGACGATGAAGCTCTTAGGTGTTGTAGGTTTGTTTGGTGTGTGTGTGTGTGTGTGTGTGTGTGTGGAGGGGCCTTTTGTTTGCAGCAACACAGGATGTCAAAGTTCTAACTGTCATTCACTTGTAACATGAACCAGTGTTGCAGTGCTGCCACAGAGGTGCCTTGGGACTTTGTGCTTGAGCCTCTGTGAGCTACCTGTCTGCTGCATGCATGTGATAGAAATGGCTTGTTTTGCGTGTGTGTGTGTGCGTGCGTGCGTGCATATGTATACTGATAAAATAAACATGCTCGTCTGTCTCTTGAGGTGCTAAAGAGAGAAATGCATCTTTGTGTGTTATAGGGAACAATGTTTTCTTTTTTTAATAAACTTTTTGTTTAGTTTATTTAGATAATTGTATTATCTCCACAAAACAGCATTTAGAGCCAAACTATTATCCATTTTGATGAAGGGTTTTCAGTCCCACTCCTGAGGAAGGGACTGTATTCTTTTTCTCACTCCTCCACTGCATCTGCTTTGAGTCCTAGCATTGGGGTACAGCTTGCCGTGAATAATGTATGAGTTGAAGGGAGCATCGCAGGGTCTGGACTGTACCACAGCCACTGTGACGCCTCCTGTCTGCTTCCCTGTGCTTCTTCAGTCCTTCTTTTGTTCATCCCACTTCTTGACTCTTTTTATGTCTGCTTTTCTTTACTGTTTCTTGCCAGTCCACGCCTTAACCCCAAACCCTGTGTCTCTCTCTCTCTCTCTCTCTCTCTCTCTCTCTCTCTCTCTGTTGTATGTTTCAGTGAGATTTATCCACTGTGGTCTTGGTAGACCCGTGAGGCTGGAGGTCAGCAACCCCTCTGACTTTCGGATAGAGGCCGATGGAGTGGTCTACGCCGCCAGGCGTCTAGACTTCTCAGGACTGGAAGCCTCTCCGCTGGTCGTCAAGGGCCGAGACGCTGCCACCCAGAGGGAATGGGAGACCCAAGTCAGGCTGACAACCGGGCTGCATCTCATCCAGCAGGTGTGCACCCCCCTTGAAACCTTTCCAGGGCTGTCTTTGACTCGTTTGTGGACGGACTCGCTAGCGTAGAAACTATGAATAATCCATTCCTCCCTAACATCCAATAACTTTCGCTTATTAGCCACACACCACATTCACAGATGACTTGGTCCCTAAATTGCAGCAGGTGTTCCGGGAGACTGGATGGATGCTCACTAATTAAAACTTAATGTGTCAATTTACTAGGAGCACAAACATATACACAGCACGGTCAGTGGGCACCAACTAGTGCAGATGCAAAATGGCTCCTCCATAAAATTTATTTCATTGAACCTGCGTCGTGCTGGCGAGGTAATTGCCGCAGCGTCCAAAAAGGGACATGTCGCTGTCGGTGATTTGGCCGACGGGAAGCATCTGTCCTTGTACCGAGCGCCATTTCAGATGTGTCGCGCAGTCATCTGGAATTAGTCGGGATGACCGCGTGTCTGTGTGTCAACACTTGTTGGCTGGAGAACAGAGGAAGTGCACTAATCAAGTACTACATGTCCCGCCCCCCCTCCCAGCTCTGTAACTAGGAAATGAAAACAGCTCCAACAGCTGTGTTATTGACATTTTAGCTTCAATGCCAGTGGATTATGTTCAGTTAGATGATAAATGTTGCTTTAAACATGCTGGAATGAGGCCTTTGCCCTTCATTTCACCATCATGCACTCACTAATCTCTCCCTGCATGGCGGGCCACATACGCATATGATTGTAATCATTACTGTTAGATCAGAGATTATGGGCTCGCTCTTGCCTTAATGTGCATCCCTAAATGCAATAACGGCGACTGTTTTCCAAAGAGCGCCGCGTCTTGCCTCTTATACACTGACACACATTTCTTAAGCTAATGGCCCAGGCGGCCATTTTGAAACGTACATGATGTCACCTTATCTAATTAAAGGAACATGTTGTGTTTTTATTTGGGTGAAGATTAAACAGTAAGGCTGACTGTTATGTCAAGTTACTGTCAATGCTGCGGGCGCGGCGGTCTGTCGAGCTGGAATTAAACTGCTCAGAAACCTGTCGTTAGCCAGTCCACACACATTCAGTGCCTCCTGCAGGTATATGATTTTAATGATACCATTAGTCACTGCTGTTATTTACGGGGAGATGGGTGTTTGTCCCAACATGTATCTAACGGGCACCCCTCTTCCCACCCTTTCCCAAACACATGTAGCATGCACATTCTGACATGGAATGTATTCTGTCATTCAGAATAGAACTGCCATGATTGGCTGATCTGCATGCACATGAAACCCTAGTCAATTTGGTATTAGCGCTATTGCTTTGCGATAGAATCGGGGATTGACTTTCCCTCTATCTTGCAAGTTTATTAGGTCATGAACGGTTATCTTTCTCCCAGCATAATTATTGTCATGAATCATCACATAGCTCTTAATCACATCAGTGATTTGATTTTTTATTTATTTATTTATATTAACGCTATGAATGCATCAGCCCGGGGGAAACATTTGAATCAATGGCAACGAACAATATCCTTATTAGCGGGGTGCGTGACCTCTCCTACAATCAGCCCATCTGGAACTTCAGCCTCAACACATCCGCTTACAAGTTAGCGATAACTCAATGGTAATGATTTGCACAAAGCGCAAACATGCAGATGTGATGGCGACCCCCTCCCCCTACCCTCCAAACACCACCACACACACTCAGACTAGGCTCATCCAAACGCAGTCTTCTTCGCCTCAGGCAGAAGTGGATGGGGGTTTACATCAAGTAGCCGGGTGCAGACCCCCAGAGAGATAGATGTGTGTTTGGCTTAACAGATCCACCACACTATCATTTCAGACACAGGTCGCAAATGATTACGGCTCTCACTGGCGCCCATTTTAACCCCTACATCACTAGGCCAGATGTGTATATAACTTTAATATACACGTCTGGCCTATGGAGGCCAGTCTATCTTCTCTCATACATGTCTAGTTATAATTAATATTATCAATAGTAACTAGACATATATATGAACAAATAACCATAACTCCACAAGTTGGGGGAGTGGGGGGAAGTTACGTGCACGACCCACTTAGGGATGAACAGGTTTTAATAAGGTAATGTATGCTTGTGAAGCATGCGTCTGCAGTATCTGTCCACGTGGCTCTCTGCGATGACAATGTGGAGATGCAGTATAATCGGATCACAAAGATAAGTTGATGTATTCTGATGCCTCCCCAGGTCTTTGAGGATGAGTGCTACCGTACTGTAGGTTGCTAGGTGGTAGGGCTGTGTGATTAATCGCATTTTAATTCTGAATATGACTTTGGCGTCAAATACGTTTTTGGCTTCAAGAAATTATGAAAGCAACATAACCAAGATGAAACAATAACGATGCTCTAATTTAGCATAACCATGTGCTTCTGGCAATCACTGAAAACCCATGCTCAGGCCCAAGTAACAACGGGACCATGTTGAACAGCTCAGGCTCTTCATTATTTATTTTCTATTTTATATTCATAAGACATATGTCAGAGTGGTTTGGAATTGGATACCTTTACAACTGCATCTAGCATGTTTCACAAGCAAAGTGTTGCTGAAAATAAACTCTTTAAGCATTTACCAAGGCTAAAATGTGATACTAACTATAGACTATGGCATTTCCTGGTTATAGACACCGAACATACAATTAGCTACTTTTTTATACGGTATATTGTCATGCAGTACAAACTGTTTCCCATGCACAAAATTGGTGTAATTAAGGGATTCACTGGAAATAAAAATAAAGTGTCTGCTTTGAACACTACACTCTGTTTATTGTAGGAGTTTATAAGTTTGATATTGACTGCTGTTGGCCAGTATCCACGGCTGGTTAGAAGGATGTGCCGCCATCTTGGTTTAAGCATTTTGAATTTATGGAGTAAGGCAATGGGTATTTGTTCGCTTGTAACTGTTACCTTGGCATACCAGTTATCGTAATAGTATTCTTATAGGTACAGTATACGTAAATAAACACAGTTTTGGATAGCAGTTTTAATGCAGCACACATACAACACTTTTTCTGGGGTTCTATTTGGCTATAATTACACCTGTCATTAATTGACTTTGACAAGTTAACATATTGTTTTCCCTTCCCTGCCGTCTCCCCTGTTTTGCTTTGTTTTGTTCAAGGTTATTTTAACTTTGCCTGGCACTACCTCAGTCCTGTTAGTCTCTGGAGCAGCGCAGGCAATTTGAGCCATCTGGGTGTTTAGTGTCTGGCTTGCAGGTATACCATCCTGCTTTGTTTCAAATCTCATTCATTACAGCCAAGGGAGGATGGCAGAACCATTATGGAAGCCGGCATGTCTGTGTGGGCGCGTTTTATCACGACATAAGAAGAGGGCCACCATTTAAATGCTCGTGGCAGTGTGGTGGCTGTTGCTGTAGACACTCACTTAAAGGCATACCATCACACGTATTGCTGGAGATATTTTTGGCTATCAAGAGAGCCAGAGCCCCAAAGAAATGCTAACATTCAAACACGCAATTAAACCATGATGAATAAACCATGATTCACTTTACAATACAACTTGTTAGCTGCTTGCGCTCAGCTGCTGTCACTAGACACTCAATACTTTTTATTTAGTCTATAAAGGCTATAGCTTTGACTTCAACTGAGGCCTAAACATACTAAATATATGTGTACTAGCCCAAAAGGTTTTGAACAGGGCAAATCTAACCAGTGTCCTTCAATGTTACATGGATACAGTATATGTAACACATGTTATGTGTCCTCAATGTCTCCTAAAGTAATGTTATTTCCCATGTCAGGCCCAGGACATTGCTGCCCCTCCTGTTGTGTCTCGGGGCTTGGAGGAAATAGTGTTTCCTTCACATCACGCTGATAGCCAGCTCAAACGCATGAAGAGAGACTGGGTTATCCCCCCAATCAACGTCCCTGAGAACTCAAGGGGTCCGTTCCCACTGGAGCTTGTCCGGGTAAGACATAACACTCTTACACACACACACTGATGTGCACCGAGTGCTTTGCGACTTCAAAGAAATGCTTTTTGGCTTGCTATGGCAACCATCCTCTTATTGTCCTCATTGCTCCCACACTGTAGACCACAGACATACTTTGTCTTCTGCTGAAACAAAAAACACTCTGTATTTACCTCAGTTTGCTAAAGGTCAGGACTCTTTCCCACTGTATTGTTGTTGATCTTACCTTTCTGAGGACAGTCTGTAACAATACAACATGGCATTATTTAAAGAGGTGACTCTACAGTGCTCAACACTTGGGTTGTGGCTCATGTTGCCCATTGAGATATTACCCTCATTTTATCATGGCTCCAGGACAGCCCCGCCAGCCCCCACTCCCTGGTCACGGCAGGGTGTGTGGATCACATAGGACAAGCCGCATGTCTCATGTCACTTAAGAAGCATGCTTTCTCAACGTAATATGGTTTCCTGCCTGAGTATTAAGTCCTGTGTTTTACCATTGGGTGCATTGTATTTAATCCAGCCGTATAAAATGGTTGATATCTGGGTTAATCTGGAATGTCCTGTTTGCTCACCATGGATTCAGATTGTATTGTAGACTCATTAAGGTGCACTTCAATGCAGTACAAACAGGAATGAGAGGCTAGCTAGGGCACAAGACAAAGCAAAAAAAAATACAGAATATTGGCAAGAATTTCTGTAAAATCATGGAAAGCAAGTGTATACTTAAAGCATACTTAAATGATCTGTTCAAATAATGTATTTTCAGATAATTTTGTGGGCAGTGGTTTTCTGGCATGGTAACAATTCTGTCGTTTTAGCTTCACAAAGCGCTTGTTCATGGAAGTTATATTGGAAAAGCATAAATAGTGAAGGAATTTACTTCACTTGAATGGGAAACCCCCAGTACTATATGGTCACTCATGCAGTTCATTTTTTAATTTTATCATTAACAATCATTATCTCTGCTTGCCCACAGATCCGATCAGACCATGACAAGAATCGCTCACTCAGGTACAGTGTGACCGGTCCTGGTGCCGACCAGCCCCCAACTGGGATCTTCATTATCAGCCCCATTTCTGGAGAGCTGTCCGTCAACAAGCCCCTTGACAGAGAACACATTTCCAACTTCCACGTAAGTTGAAAGCCACTGAATAATGCACTCGTCTGCTTTGAGAGAAACCGTGGCCTTTAATGTTTCCTCATACATGTCAAGTGCTTTATTCCATGAGCTAGAATGTTCATCTTTGGCTTTGCGGTGTATCCTTGGCAGTTGGCATGTGGTCAAAGATACAGTACGGCCTCCATGCATAGTGAACTGGGCATGGCTGAAGGTTTCCTGAGATGTCTGACCTTGTCTAAGCATTTAAAGGATTTAATGTGATGCTTTTAATGTAAGAAACTCACTTTGCTAAAACATTGAGATAACATCCAGGTCCTGAAGACCCAATTACCACTTTTACTGTTTTTCTGTCATCCAACATCTTTTTATCGTGCAGTATTAAGACCACAGGGCCATAGCAGCTTCTAGGAGAAACTGTTTACAGGTTAAACTTGATGTTGCAGAAAACGGCTGTTTTAATTTAAAATAGTTTGTCTATGAAATGTCTAGGCTGACTGATTCAGTCATATTTAGAAATTCTGTTTGTTCGCTGTGCAAAGGCAGAGTTTTGAAGTACCCAAGAGTCTCAGTTTATTTATTTAAATCAATCAGTGAATTCTTGAAGTGTGCTTATAGGGTATTGTTTTTCATTCATCTGTTCACTTGAGTAAATGCTTGTTCTCATACTGCTTGAATGTGTGAGCTATTAGCCAAAGTCATTTATTTGGTACATGTTTCCCTCAGCTGAGAGCCCATGCCGTGGACCTGAATGGCAACCAGGTAGAAAACCCCATTGACATTGTGATCAATGTCATCGACATGAACGACAACAGACCCGAGTTCGTCAACCAGATCTGGAATGGGTCTGTCCCCGAGGGGTCCAAACCCGGTAAGGATCCATACAGGGCCATCCTCGGCACCAACTGAGTTGTACCACCTCATTATAAGCACATCAAATAGCACTGATGGAACTCTTGGGGGTAGAAACTTGGCTTTTGTGTTGTATGGTTTGCTTCTTGCAAGAAAGTGCCTGGGAAATCTATATTACAAAGCTGTGATGCTGCAGTACGCTCCAAATGTGTTTGTAAATGTGAAGGGGCGCTCAATAAGGTTTAGAAAGTAAAGATTTTAATACAAATCTATTTCTTTCCACTCTCCAGGGACCTTTGTCATGACCGTAACATCTGTAGACAAAGATGACCCCAAAACGGCCAATGGGATGCTACGTTACAAGATCCTTTCCCAAAATCCAGAGAGTCCAACCTCCAACATGTTCACAATCAACAATAAGACGGGAGACATCATTACCGTAGCAGCCGGCCTGGACAGAGAGGTTTGTTTGTCTTTCTGTTTTTGTCATTCATTCTTTCTTTTTGTATTTCTGTCTTCCTTCCCTCCCTTCTTTCATTTCTTCTTTCTTGTACTGTACATTCTGTCTGTGCTGTTTTGTTTTGTAACTCCAACCAATGAGCCATGGAGGTTTTTGGTTCTCAGACCAAACCTATTATCTGTTTTGTCTCAGAACCAATGAGCCCAGAGGAATGTTGTTGATGACAAAGGCTGAGTGTGAAGTGGAACTGGGCTCAGCCTCTTTACACATGTTTACTCATAGGGTGCACGCCTCACTGAGCAGCTACACGTTGCTTCTGTCTCAATCTGCAAGATCACATGTGTTACTATTAATATTCTTATTCTGTCTTATTATTTGGTATGTTTTCATTTTGACAAATAAGCATCCGTCACTCGCACCTGAGGCTGAGTGTTTATGTCCACCAGTTGCCACCATTAATGTTACTTGTCTAATTCTCATGACCTGGCAACTGGTCTGTCACCCGAGTGCCTTTCAACATGAAGGGAGTCATTTGTTACCTCCAGAGCGCCATCATCTGTCATAATGCAACACACAGCAGAGGTGGGAGTTTCACACAGGGACACACGTCCTCCCTCAAAAGGAATACATGGGCGCACATTAACAGCGCCATTAGCAGTTACTGCATTTTAAAAGACAAAATGTAAAGTCATGGGTTCATTACCATAATTTAAATATTTAAAGGTCTAGGTACAGAATAAGGTATATTATGATATTTATTGGGGTTCCCCTGCTACGGAGGTTGCATGGTTTAGATTTGGATATCATCTTAGCTGGTAAACTTGCTAAGTGGACCTTTAATACTGTAGGTAGATATGTGCAATGTGTGTCACTGTTTTTATTTTATATCTCTCTCTCATCTTCCCCTCCAGAAAGTGCCTCAGTACACACTGATCATTCAGGCCACCGACATGGAGGGCAACCCCATGTACGGCCTCTCCAACACAGCCACCGCTGTCATCAGGGTGACGGACATCAATGACAACCCACCAGAGTTCACCTCTGAGACGGTAGGAAGCCCACTCAGAGCTGTGTCCTTAACAGTGCACTCTCAGCTGAAGCAGCAGAAAGCTCCCCATCCCACTGTGGCAATATGGACTCAGTCCTTCTGCTTGCCCAGCATTTCTGAAGCCAAGCAGGCACACCAGTAGACAGCCATGCGTTCATGTGTTATAGTCCCCTGTAAATGTTGAGCAGACGTGACCATCTATTGGTTCTGTGAGGTTATTAGCGAAGCAAGCTAAGATGACCATGGTGGCATTATAATTCAGTGCTGTCCGCTGATGCAGCAGCATCTAACTAGCATGTGTTCGGTTATTCTCCTGGTTCATCCACGCAGTTCTTCGGTGAGGTGCCCGAGAACCGGGTGAACGTCATCGTGGCCAATCTGACAGTGACCGACAAGGACCAGCCTAATACTCCGGCCTGGAACGCCGTCTACAAAATCACCAGCGGCGACCCCACTGGGAGGTTCTCCGTGCCCACTGATCCCACCACTAATGAGGGCCTGGTAACCGTTGTAAAGGTAAAAAAGCCAACAAACTCCAGGGACCTCATGTATCAATATTGTGTAGAAACCCGTCTAAACTCATGCGTACAAGGCACATTTAGAATGTACAAAAAAGTGTGATTGATCAATCTTTCATACGCTTGATTTACGCACAATTGTACTGTAAGTAGATTCACTTGATAAATCAGACACTCTAAAGTGCTGTGCGAGTGCACGTGAAGCCTCATTTACATAAACACCCTAAATTACCTTTCATGGTCACAAACCTACCCTTTAAAGCACTAAGAAATGTCACTAATTTATGTCCGCCAACATGAAGATATCAAATATCAAAATCTAAATAAAAAATATGACTTTTGATCACTAAAGTGTAAACAAAGCAAGCCATACATTTCGGAGGTTATCTATGAGTAACAACAAACGATAAAACTATATAACACCATAAATACTGCTGCATGTACAGTAGGACGTGAAGGAATGTGATTTGATTAACCAACTAATAATTACAGTTATTGACTTCAGCAGACATATCATACTTAATTTACCACTTCATCTCATGCCTAAATGTCCCACTAGGCCACAAACAAGTAATTTTTGATAGGTAATGTTAATTTGGTTGTGTCCAATGAGGGTGCAGGCTTTAGCTGCTAAACCTGCAGACACAGCTGGGTATCGGGGAATACAATGACATAGCAATATGCTGCCAGACTGTCTGTCTATACACAACGACTGCTCGGTGTGGTTTAAATGGGCAGTTTGTGTAAGTTAAGCACTGTCTTGTTTGTTTATGGTGTTTATATAGTTTTATCGTTTGTTAATACATATATAGTTTATAATACAGGCTAGTTTACTGCACTGTACTGTACCTAGGCTATGGCGAGCTCTACTATGGTTCAATCAGTGTTGATACAAAATAGTTTAATTATAAAACAATGATTAAGCCACTGTTGCTTTTCATTGGCAGTTACAAAGGTATATGTTTTATATAGGCCTATCTAGATGTATTTTTCAGTGAATGACTTGTGAATGTGTTTTGTTATCAGTCTGTCATTTACAAAGTTGAAATTCAATCAGGAAAGCAATACAGACTTATTTTTCTTTTTATCTCTACACTGGTTCCCTTAACAGTGGATACATTAAAAAATGGCACAATAAATCATTGTGATGTTGAGTGTACTTTGTATCAAATCTGTACAACTTAATACACGTTTGCTCAGCCATAGATATTTTCAATTATGCATTAATGTATGCATGTTCCTCGCCCTTGTAACCGAAATGGCTGACTGCACCCGGTTTATGTGTGCGCGCGCGCGTGTGAGAAAACGTGTGCCGGAACGTGCCTGTTCCGTTTAGCAGTTGTAACTCTTTGTCTCGCTTCTCACCATTATTTCTATTTCCCCAGCCTATTGACTATGAAACCACCAAGACGTTTCTGCTGACGGTGCTGGCGACAAACGAGGTTGCGCTGTCGCGAGGCATCCACTCCCCTCGCCAGTCGACTGCCACCGTCTCCGTCAGGGTGATCGACGTCAATGAGAGCCCCTACTTTGATCCCAACCCCAAGCTCGTCAAGCTGGAGGAGGGAATGCAGCCAGAGTCAACACTGACTACATTCACCGCACAGGACCCCGACCGCTTCATGCAGCAGAACATCAGGTACAGTGGCTAAGCAATAGAGGGAATAGACAGAGGACAAATCCAATAACCATAATGTAACGTGGTGTAACATGATTGGAACACAACCATGTTAACTTTCCTTCTGAGGCAAGGAGAATAGTTCTGATTATTGTTTTGTCTTTCTGCACCACAGAGCCTTGTTCATACAAAAACATGTTTTATATTTTCAGATATTCAAAACTGTCTGATCCGGCAAACTGGCTGAAGATCGACCCCAACAGTGGTCGCATCACGACGATTGCCGTGCTGGACCGCGAGTCTCCCTATGTGAAGAACAGTCTGTACAATGCAACATTCATGGCTAAAGATAACGGTATGACCTCCTTCTGTATCTGTGATAAACTGTCTGTATTGTTTTGGCTGTTTTACCAGGCTCTCACACTGTACAGTACTCTAGTCAAAACTATTATGAGTGGCAAAGAATTGCTAACGCTACCTTTTGAAAAGGTAGGCTGTAGTTGAAGTTAGCCCTGAAGGGCATTGTCTTACATAAAACGAAGTCGACTGCCTTTGCAAATGCATCGAAAGTCCATCATTTTCTCTCATTCACAAGAACAAAAGCAGCCTCCGTGCGTGAAGGTGAACCTTGCACTAGGCCTTGTACAAGCCTGTTGGAATGTCTGGCACAGTGGCTGCCTTCAGTTGAAGGTTAATGTGGTCCTGATTCCAGAACCAGTTTCTGTGAGGTTATGTTCACCCCTTTTCCTGCATTGGCAGAGATTTTACCTCTGTTCAGGTTTACCCCTTTTCTACGGAGCATTGCTCGGGCCAATAGGCTTAAAAACCCTACAAATAAAGAGGTTTCTCAGCATTAATGGGTCAGGATTGGATGAGTGGCTCCTCTGAGCGTGGCCTGAATGGTAAAAAAGCCTCTTAGCTCAGTGAATGCATAGAGGAGGCTGGGAGCAGCGACTGTGGGCTCTGTCTGTCTCAATGTTTTGGCATTCCTGTGCAGCGTCCTTCATCAGGAAGACAATCACACATTTGTGCTTTTGCGCTCCATCACTAATCAAATGTACTGATACCCTGTTAGAGATTAGCCTTCCAGATATGCATGTAATTTGGATTGGCCTCCAATTGAAAGAAGATAACTTTGACCAGGCTATCTGCTGATACACGAACATGTTTTGTTTATTGACGACAGCATAATTGTTTGCACATCAGGGTGGGGATATTGTACATTTTATTTAAAATAATGTAATCTAGTTTTCTAAAAAGGTGTACACCTAGATACATTTGTAATAAATAACCAATATCTATGTGCTGTGTGGGTCTGCCTTCTCCAGGTATACCCCCGGCAAGTGGCACAGGGACTCTTCAGATCTTCCTGCTGGACATAAACGACAACGCACCGCGAGTATTCCCCCAGGAGACGGAGGTGTGTGAGAAGCCGGAGCCCAACGCCATCAACATCACCGCTCTGGACGGAGACCTGAACCCCAACGCCGGGCCGTTTGCCTTCGAGCTGGCTCACAGGCCCACGGACGTCAGGAGAAACTGGACCGTCACCAGACTTAATGGTAAGACAGCACGGTAGAGCAGTGGGCTGTTTTGTTTAGTCTTCCTCTTTTTCACATTACACTGCCTTGAAATGATTTGTAGCTCACAGTCGTTGAGTCCTGGTGCTGGTTATTTCCTGAGGGTTAGGGTTAGTGACACATTACAGTCTATTTTTTATTTAAATGCCATTTTAAATGCTTTTTTTTTCTTTTTTTCTTTTTTTCTCTCACTCACACCAAGTGTGTCAGACTGCATGTGGTCATGCGCTACAGTGACATCATCAGGCCAATTTTAAAATGACACCATTTAACCATAACAATGAAAAGCTGACTGTGGAATAGTGCTGCTGTCAATACTACAGACGGGTAATCTGAAGCTGCATTTCCCCTTCAGCTACAGGACAGGAGGTTATTCACAATAATAACTATTATTGCATTCAACTTCAGAGCATATTTATAGTTCTCTTCCGAAAAATCTGTGTAATCAATTTCACTATTAATATTATTCCGGATTATCATTCGGTGTGAAATTCTATCTTGGTATTTTTGATCTTGTCTTCACTGGCAGTTCAGATATTCATGTAAACAATAAATGGCATTGGGTCAGGTATATTATACTGTAGCTGTGTCTCTGTATTAGCTTTCACAGTTGTTGGACTGTAGCATCCATCTATAGCAGTTGTTCCCCTTACCATGCAGCCTTTAATTGAATATGATAAAATAAAGCACAGATTCATTTGTTGTGTTTTAACGATATGTGCACTATTCAAATACAGGGTAATAGACCTATGGATTAGAGCATCTGGGAATCTAGAGACCAAACAGCGCTATTACTACTACAAGCTATTCCTTAGATTGACTAGGTGCGATTCCGAGGTCTTTGCAGTATTTTGTATTAAATATGCCGACGTAGCTCACAGGTAAGGAATTAATGGTGCGCATTTGTGGTAATGAGGTCATAATCGTATTGTGTACAGTCAATGTGAACATTTTCCACTCGTGTTATCGTGGAAAATGCTCATGGTTGCCAGCAACATTAGTTTCAGGTAAACGCACACAATAGTTCACCTTACACTTACCCTTATCTTAAGGCCGCTTCATAATTGTTCAGGCTGTTCAATGGGCAATCGCTGAGCACACAGTATGCGGCACCACTCTCTCTCAGGTGACTACGCCCAGGTGAGCTTGAAGATTGGCTTCCTGGAAAGCGGCATCTACGAGTTGCCCATCATCATCACGGACTCAGGAAACCTGCCCATGTCCAACACGTCCTACCTGCGGGTGAAGGTGTGCAAGTGTGACGTCCATGGGGACTGCAGCGACCAGCAGCACATCGTCGCCGCTGGCCTGGGCACGGGTGCCATCATCTCCATCCTGCTCTGCATAATCATTCTCCTCAGTAAGTGTCAAATCAAAACAAACTCCCTCAGAAGCTCTGCCCCACACACATTGAAACGCACTGTGAAGCCAAGTGGCAGCATTGTTGGTGAGAGCGGTGTGCAACACAGTGTTTATGTTGCTATTCCCGGAGCCAGGGCTGTGTAGAAGTACCGGATAGTGTTTTTCAGCACGCCCAGGGAGCGGTAAACTAGCCAAATGCGAGGAGATATTCTGTGAATTTGACAATGTGTATTTGCTTACAATTGGCTTGCAACAGCAACATACCTATTTAAAGACTCATTCTTCTCTTAAACATCCACTTTATTGAAGAATGCTTTCTCAAGCAAGTGCACACTACTGAAATTAGCGGCTACATTATTTCCCTACTGAACAATGTCAGGCCCCCATGAGTGTCCGTTCTATTTTATCATCATGTGTTATTGTTAAGTGGAATCTCTCCCTTCCCCTCCCCCACAGTCCTGGTCCTGCTGTTTGTGGTGTGGATGAAGCGGCGTGATAAGGAGCGTCAGGCCAAGCAGCTCCTCATTGACCCCGAGGACGACGTGAGAGACAACATCCTGAAGTATGATGAGGAAGGAGGGGGAGAAGAGGATCAGGTACGCACGCACGCACGCGCATACACACACAAACGCATAGAAACGCTGTCTACAATTGTAATACATGGCTCCGTGATATGCAGTTTGGCTTTTGCTGAGCGGCGCGCACACACACACACACACACATTGGATTGTAATAATGACCGCTTGTTAGCAGAACGGAATATGCGCTCGCCAGTAATAACACAAATGGGGATATTATTTTCTGCTGCTAGCCAAAGTGGCCCGGTGGTTCAGGTAGACTGTAGGTGAGATGAGTGGAAGACTTCCATCTGCCCACAGCTAAATTAGCTTCGGAGACTTGTAATTGGAATTCTGATGTCATTTAGAGGCCGGCATCTGCCGCGCTGTTATAATGACGCTCTGTCTAAGGTAACAATATGAGGAAAAAAAAACTATTACACATCTGCCAGTGATTATGCAGGAAGGAGAACGCACACAGTGATTCTGAAGAAGTTGTGATGGGGGAGTTGTTCAAAAGCGGACTGTTGGGTCGTGTGATCTAGCTTCCCTCAAAGGCTGGGGAACTGGCAAATAGATTTATTGAAAACTAGCTTCCATTTTGAGTGGCGTATAAGAGGGCAGTGTGCCAGAAGAAAATGGTCTTGTCTGTGGGATTGAGTCTGCATTGGGTAAAATATGGGCCTTACTTTTCCCCGGCAATGTGCTGTTTATAATGTCCACCTCTGTTCTTCCTATCTCCCGCCGCTGAGGAAATTGAAGTGTCAGGCCGGCGGTCGCTTCCAGAGTATATGATTTCAGATGCCATCGGCCGGGCTTGTATTGGTTTGTGGGGAGCAGATAACTGATCGGAAAATGCAGAAATAACATCTAGTTGAGTGTGTAAACACACAGAGTCGATTTCATATTGTAAAAAAAGCTGAAGCACATTAACCCTTGTAGCAATGCTTTGGGGTAAGAAATGCAACACTTTACATACACTGGCGTTTTAAAGGAAAACAAATCTATTTATACCGGAACCACTTCATTCAATCATTCCAGAGAAGGGTTGAATTATGAAGTCAGTCGCCAACAGACTTGGCAGCTTTCGCAGCGGTAAACCCACAAATATTAGATTTGAAATGCAAGTCCGGTATGCCAAGGGCAGCCGTGTCATCGCAAGACTGCTTCAAGACAGTGCTGAACGCACCACGGCCGACCTCTGACCTCTGCTGTGTGAAGGACAGCGAGGACTCAGACAGAGAGTACATTGTGTGATATGTGGTGGATGTTGTACTGCACTAGCTCCAAGCTCAGTTACTGTCATTATCCGTGAAATCAAATTATACATGAATAATCAATGTGTTTGTTTTGGATTTTGTATATTTATTAGTGTGAAATTGAGTGGGTGCTTGCCAAGTGTCTGCACACTGAATCACCACAACGTTGAACATATATATATATATATATATATATCGTCTGCAGTTATTTGTGTGTGTGGGTGTGTGTGCACGTGCCCATCTGGGTGTGTAGGTACAGAAGCAAGCAGGCAAAGATAATTCTGAAGGGATTAGAGATGGATGGATTACCTACATTCTGTTTTTTGTCTTTTAAAGGAGGACGATCCATCATACAGGCCTATTAGTCACACCACACATTCTCACACGCCATTTTCTCTGTCATGGCCCTGTCACGACCACGCCGTCCGGTTCATTCAGCTTTACTCTGCACCTCACCGTAGCAGAACTAACTCACACACACCAACCGAGCCCAACTCTTTCCACCCTCTCCGCCCGTGACTATGCCCAAACTTGAAGCAATTCAGGTTGCCTTGGTAATGGTAATAGGATTAGCAGTGGCTTATGAATATCCACCAATCCATGTCTGGGCACTGATTAGACACAAACAGTCGGCGGCACAACCCTTCCCGAGCAGCAGAATGCACACTGGTCGGACGTCAGCCTTTTCCATGCCGCTGTAAACGCATCGACTTGTCCCCGATAGTGCGCTTCACAAGCCAGCAGATTAACATTCCCTTCATCCTCAAATGAAACACGGCCTTCCAACACACTGTGGCTTTGTTTTCACCAGGGCCCCGTCCACCAGCGCTAACTCCTGTGTCCCCCTCCCCCTCCCCCACCCCCCCTCCCCCCGCGCCTTCCTGTTCTCCAGGATTACGACCTGAGCCAGCTCCAGCAGCCAGACACCATAGAGCCTGACGCCATCAAGCCCGTGGGGATCCGCCGTCTGGACGAGAGGCCCCTCCACCCCGAGCCCCAGTACCCCATAAGGTCAGCCGCGCCACACCCTGGAGACATCGGGGACTTCATCAATGAGGTGAGAACCATTTTACACACACACACACGCACACACACACGCACACACACACGCACACACACACACACACACACACACACACACACTGTTTTATATGGGCAAAATTAAATGAAGAGCTCTGAGAGGAATTGAGTGCTAAAACTGTTTTTTTTTTAGTTTTTTTTTTTTTATGTTTTTCAATAAAAAAAATGAATCTGTTTGATGAAAGGCTGCGATTGTGCGGTTTTACTCCACTGCAGACAGAGGAACTAACTTTAGATTGAATAACGTGCTATTTGAGTTTGTTTCATCATTCCTCGGCAGCAGAAGATTGTCCCACCGGTCTCACAATGGCGTGCTTGTCGCGGTGTGTACAGTGTCGGGGATGTGCTCCTAGCCCACTCAGATGTGACGGTTTCTCCGGAACGCGGGGCGGTGCGAGATGGGGACGAGGGGAGCGCTACGATGGCCGCGCGCCGCTGGGACGTGCTGGCGTTTGCCCCGGGGCTATCATTGACTCCGGCGTGGAGAGAGAATGTGAAATGGAAAGCGGGGGGGCTTCACAGTATCGCAAGCGGTGCTTTTCGGCTCATTCCCGTGTTTTTCGATTAGAACTCGCCCCCCCAACAGCCCTGTATTATTCCTCGTACACATCCAGCGGTCTCCATCATTCATCTGATCTGGCTGGGGGTGTTGAAAGTAGGCGTACCAACTTATATGGAGGGGCTTGTGATTTGTTCTATTAAGAATGTAGTGCAAAGGAATGCATGGAATCCAACCCTCCCCCACATTTTGAGTTTGTTTATTTATATATGGTCCGGTATGAGCAGCAAGGATAACACAGACTAAGTAAAAGCATGGTTTGGAAATAAATAAACACATGTTGCAAGACACAAACGGCAAACTGCATTGAGTCCGGACCCAGAAATGTACAGACTGCCAATATTGGTCTGTTCTTCCTCACAGACTTTGAATAATGCCAGAGCTTACACAGAGCAGCAGTTTGACCTGACCAGTGAATGCTGTGTGCCAGATAAAACATGGAAGAAGTTCTAATCCTTGACCTATGCACAACCCCATGCCTACGGCGCCTTTAAGTCTTAATTTGGTATGAGGGAGGGGAAATGATGGAAGAACCTCACGTCTGACCAGGAATTTAACCTCTCACTGGAGCCAACGACGATCTATTATTCATCCTGTTGTCTGTTCTAATGGAGAGCCGGTAACATTTGATAAACTGCACCAAGCGGCATGACCTTTGCTTGCCGCAGATGTTACGGTAGGGAAGGCACGCCGTACTATTAACACAAAGCTGTGTTCATTGTCAGATGTAGTGCCTTGCTCCCGATGAACTTGGACGCATTTGCACAGATATTTCTAGAGGAGAGCTGATCAATTCGATCACAAGCCCTCTCATTGTTATCTGTGGGAGAGAGAGATGTCCCAAAAACAATGAGGACAGCTCACTGTTTCCTAAAAGAGGCAGTCATCTTCTGCACAGTAGATAACTCCGATATAATGGCATTATGGAGGGGGGAGGGAGTCGCGCAATCGAATGCCTGTGGGGGGATGGGGGCGGAGGCTGTAGTCTAGACGACGACAACGGCGACGTTGTAACCGGCAGAGCAACGGTGGCTGTAATTGTAATGAACGATCCATCTGTCATATTTCGCACCAAATTATCAGGACCACAGGACCCGGAGCAAACATTTAATACAGGCTAACAAGTAGAAAATAATCACTAAGTGTCCAATCCATCTTTTCATTTGTTGTGCGGCCCCGGCAGGATGGAGGAACCTATAAATCTATGACATGTTCCTGTGGAACAGGGGCCTCGTTTCTCTGCGTTACGTTGCTCTGGCCCTTCTTAATCCAGTTATGATTTGTTCCAAATCCTGGGCTGCGGCGCTTAGAGACAACACTGTGGCCCCTCTGCTATGTGGTTCACGGCCACAGCACATCACCGCCGCTGCATTAGCAATCAATCAAGTCCCCCGACTCATGTTAAGGGATGGGCCTTGAAATCGATGGCAACCTATGAGGACCTCTCATGGGTGTCATGAGTACTGCTGGGCACTTTGAGCACAATCTTCACACTGGAAACACCCTCCAAGCAACACACACACACACACAGACACAGACACACAGAGGCGCACGCAGACACACGCACACACGCGCGCACACACAGAGTGAAGGGCATGTTTCTCAATAGTCCCGCACACTGTTGTCTGAGGTACATAAAATATTAAAGGAATTGTTGCCAGTAAAAGTGGCTTCCCCTGCCTTTTGTAGTGGATTGTGTGGAGGTCAGGGGTCGGGTCGGGAAGCGAGAAGCCCAGCGGTCTGCGTTTCCTGGCCATGCTCTCGGAGCACTGGATATTTCTCTATCCCAGAAACACCAGCGGATTCCAAAGCAAAACGCTGTGTAAACTCACATGACAAGGGGCTGATTTCCTGAACGCGTACAGTGGGAGAACAGCTTTGTTTGGGGCAGGGTTGCACACGAATGCATCTCTTCATCTTTGTTTACGTCTTCTTCTGCAGGGACTCAAGGCAGCGGACAACGACCCCACCGCTCCGCCCTATGACTCCCTGCTGGTGTTCGACTATGAGGGCAGTGGCTCCACGGCCGGCTCCTTAAGCTCCCTCAACTCCTCCAGCAGCGGGGGTGAGCAGGACTACGATTATCTCAACGACTGGGGCCCCCGCTTCAGAAAACTGGCCGACATGTACGGAGGGAGCGACGACTAGGGCACGTGGCGACACCTTGAGGTATGACGGATGACTGAAGAAGAAAATTAAGAAGAAAAAGGATAGATTTCTTTTTTTTTCCCCCCCGGTTGTTGGACGTGGACAGCTTCTGATATACCGATATTCCCTGACAGAGCGACGGAACAGTGACAGACACAGTAACAAAAGATAAAACACAATATTGAGAAATGTTCAAAAATCCAAACAACCTAGGTTTATTGTTGTAGTCTACTCATACTAGGGGTGGAACGGTACATGTGGGGGAAAAAAATGACCATCTCTTGGTACGCCTTACTTGGTTTGGGATGCCGCTAAAAGAAGTTATTAACAGTTCAGTTTCTCCAAGTGCTTTTGAAAACTATAACCATCTACCGTGTTGTTGTTTTGTACTGAAGGGACAAATGCACACTGGGCAAGGCGGTCTGCTCAGGCTGTACATGGAAAACACTTGCTGGGGCACCTGGTGTTTCCCCGTCACAGACAACACAAAGCAGGCTGGCATGATTTTTACATAACTGTGCTAGAGTAAAAGGTATTAGAGTTAAGTACAATGTATTTGTACTTTAGATTCTTTTTTTCTTTCCCGCCATACTGATTCTACACCACGACCCTAATACAGAGAGTTATGTAGTGAACTGCTTTGTGAACCATTCCACCCCTAACGCATACATATGCTTGTTGAAGGTTTAGGCCTCCTGTAAACTGTGGTCCAGTTTTGATGGGAACACTGGAGTGTCACTGTTTGGATTGTTGGTATTGAACGCGCTCAGTTACACTTGAATTTCACAGTACAGAAGCACTGGGATATAATGTGCCTTTTTGTACATTTTCTTTTTCTTTTTTGGATCTGAATGATTCGTTTTCTGTTCAACGCTTTAATGGTACTGACTTTTGGAGTGATTTCAAACATATAAAAGTATGTTACACTATGATATGCTTCTACATGCTTTTTTTTGGGTACATAATACTGCTGTTTGTTGGAAATGATTATTTAAATAAAAACATGAAGGATCCTTTCTTATCTTGAATGGGAGAGAACAATTAAGAGCAGCACTGTACAGTACGCTAGGCTTAGACTTTTTCACTAAAAAATTAAAATTATGCAGCTGGTTGCAAATAAAGGGAGTCATAAATCATACTTTTGTAGCAAGTTTGTTTTCTGAAGTAGTGTAGTATTTTACAAAACAACTGTTTTGGTCTATTTATCCATGTACACTTCATTTGCCTTAGTCATCCTCCAAAATGTTCAACTTTTACTTCATTGTAAAAGATATGTGTACATAAATGTTTTTTTCCCCTTTGTTTCTTTCAATGTAGGTTATGAAGTGCTAAAGGTTCCAAACTTGTAAATGTATAATTTGGACTTCAAATTCAAGTTTTTTGCATGTTTCCATCTTTTCGCAACAGAAATGTTGTTTCCAACATTTATTTACAAAGTGAAAGAATAAAAATCCAGGTGACAAATGTGTAGATTTTTTTTTTTTTTGTATAAAATGAGTAAAACATTTAAACAAAAAAGGAAAGGGGAATTGGTATTGTCAGCACAACTGTTTGAATTTGTACCAAAAAGGGGATGGGATGGTATGGAACTAGTAGGCACTAATTAATGAATCAGCTTTAAGACTTGGAAAGGTTTTTGAGTCTTGTGATTAATGGTATGTACTGGAATATTATACATCTCTGACCCCAACCATCCAAATAAAATGCTAATTTTGGAGCTATTGCTGCCTCGTTATTTTTTACTTTTTTTTTTAAGTTGTTGTTTAGCCTTTGTTAAACCGTCAAGTCTCAAAATCCAAATTCCTACAGTTTTTCAAAAGGCCTACAGCATACATCACCATGTGGTACATGGTGAACCCTCAACTTACAATGGTAGGGCATTGATAAAGATATTAATATATATGTCAATATAAAGACGTAAGGAAGATATAGTCGAAGATTTAAAAAAAAAAAAAAACGAACTTTCATTGAACTGGCTTTTTATTGTGTTGTTGATGGTCAGTACACTAAAAATACATGGATACTATCCTTGCCCATCAATGACAAAAGAAACATCAGCCTGAACCTGTAAAAGTAGACTACATGGCCTTTACTCACAATAAGGCCAAAGCTCTATGTACTACTGGAACATGGACACAGTATACTGTAGGGGAGTATATACATATATGTGACTTAATGTATATCTCATGTACAAAGTCAGCAAGCCTCAACCATCAGACCTCCACTGGGACCCTATTTGTAGCACTTACTCAAAGCAACATGAATCTAGTTTGTATAGTCCCTAATGCGAACCTTGTCACATTACTACCTGTAAATACAAATGTGCTTACATATACTGTACAACATGCCTCAGTTTCTTGCAAATGTTTTCATTGTGGCAGGATAGAAGTCATTTTATTTCATGACTGACCCCAAGTATTTTTAGATGCATCTGAGTCAAATGTTATTTACCAAAAGGGCACCACGTCTATCTGAGGTTTTATAGATGCCTGATTCTTAAGTGGTCCCATTCTATGATTGCATGTTTTTTTGTATGCCAGTCAAGCTTTTCTGTGAATGTTTTTTTTTATTTTTCTAGTCCTAACAAAACAAATGTGGTTAGTGACTAATTGCCTTACAAATTTGTCTTTTCAAATCCAGTTCACCTGAAGCAGAAGTCATGTGTTCCTCCATTTAAATGTGATAATGACCAGACAATGAAGATAGTGAAAATATTTCTGAGGAATACTATACTGTATTCTATATACAAATCACATAGGCTAGATGTACTATACCTTAACCGAAGTATGGACTATGCTTTCCATGTTGCTGTAAATCATACTGGGAATATTGTCATCCCGATAACAGATGGCTCCACTGTATTCATCCTCCAAACACTGAGTTCTTGCTTTACTTTCTCTTTTTTAACCGTTGGCAGAGAAACGCATTGATATTCCAGCACTGCACTTCAATTTCACATCATGGATTGTCCCCAAAGGAATGCTGGCAGCCAAAGACAGCTTAAGACATATGAGTCTCTTATAAACCACTCCTTCCAGTTCCCTAAACTAAAATGTATTTTGGTAACATTTGTAGACTTACCAAATGACACTCTAAATGAGGTCCGAACCTGTTGTGAATGGGTGTAAACAAAGATGCAAAGCCGAAGTATTATTTTATTTGTTTTTGATGTTTTTTGTATTTGTTTCAGTGCAAGAGGCCCATTCTCATCATTTCATCTTGTGCCATAAATGAGGACATTAATTAATAGTGGCTTGTTAGAAGCCAAATTTTAAAATGTATATTTCAAAATATAAATATACGTATGAGACACAAAGAAATGTCCTTAAAAATAAAAATACAACGTGGCATGTTGTTAATCAAACAGTGCCGTTTAATGGCCTGACAACTAATGCATTCACCAACAGCCTTCAGCATCCCTGATTTACAACAGAGCTCTTCCAGCTTAATGTCTGTATGGCTGCAGCAAGCGTCACAGCCACGGTCACCAAGCCTCCAAGCCACTGTGGTGGGACTGTCAGTGGGCATGCTGAATACAGAACAGACCATGATGCAAAGCGTGCTGTTAAGATATGCCACCCCTGACCTTTGGTGGACTTTGAGAAGATGGATGGTACCGTGCCCTATGGATATAACATTCTCTTATGGTATCCAGGCCCCAGTGGGCAGGCGCCCCTATCGAATGAATAAGTTAGTAGACTGGATAGTGAACTGCATGCACACAGGACACTTGCATATGTACCCATTTACTTAGAATCGTTCAATTTCACTTCAAACGCTATTGCCTTCTGGCTGTGATGATAGAACAATTAGTGCAGATTGCTACACCCACAGAGAACAGAGAAGACCTGCTTGCAATCCCAAACCAGCAGTGCAATAAAAACCAAAATCCAGTTCTGATCTACTGCCCCTTGTGTTCTCATTGACCTCAGACTGATGTCTCTGGAACGGCTCACCCTCTGCGTCTGCAGATATTGTTCTTGTTCTGTACGGTCACTGATTTATCAGCTCTCATTTATCAGGCTCCATTGCACTATTATTCTCATTCCACACACAGCTTTAACACTGGTCACAGAATAGGGGCCCACCGAGACGAAAATGACTAACAATATTTCTTTCATAAGATGCATATCGGCTGAGGGTGTGATTCTCGGTATGTGTGTGTGTATACGCGCGTTCAACGTCACTTTCTTGCCGGCCTGCCAAAAAGGAGAGCATTTCTCGTCTTTGTGTGGATTCTCTCGCGTGAACAGTCACCGTGTTCAGCAAAGGACACGTAATCATACGCCGTGTACGCACATACAGTGTGCAGACTACACTGTCACCCTCACACACACACCTCTCTCTGCCTCTGTTTCACAGTTATACAGACGCTCTGCTCTTCCTCCATGCTTAGCAGGGACATTATCACAAACGCGACGGAGAATCTAACATGCTGAAATATTTACATACTGTCACATAGAAAAGATAGTTGCATAATTGTGCGAGAAATTAATGGAGAGGAGAAAAGTGTGACTTTGGAGTGACGGTATCCTTCCAGTAAGCACTTGACATTTCATCAAGCTATATTATTAAACTTTATAATCTGGGTCGACATCCACACAAAAGCCAGATAATTCTACCAATGAAACGAGAAAACTATATATATATATATATATATATATATATAAAAATAGCATGACTTATGTCATTGTGGCCTTTGACTACCATGAGACCTCACACTCAGTAGCCAATAACTGACTAGACAGCTCCAGATCAATGTGCTGCAGGTTGTACAATGGAACAGTTGTGGTGTGTGTTTGGAGGGGAAATAGAGGCCACTACATGCTTCCTGTCTGCGGGCTCTATTGTGCTCACCCATTCATGTGGATGGCTGGGGGCTAGAGGAACAAGCCAGCAGTCACACAGGGAGGAAAATCAAGAGCAGGGTGCTAAGATATTGCTTTTCATTCACACATAGCCAAAGAATGAAGCCTGGAACAATCATGTGTTTTTATATAAATATTCAGTATGTGCTGTATTGCTCCCTGACCTGTATGAAACACTGACATATGGGCACATGTGGTAAGTGAAATAGTTTTAAATTACTTAAATTACTACTTTTGAATTATTGAATTAGTCAGTGAGACATATCTTTCTGTCAAACCCCTCCACGTTGATTGGTTAAAACGGTATAGGAACACAAAGCATTGACAAAAAATATATTATCCTTCTTAGACTTACAATTCAATTGACAAAAAAATCCTGATATAATAAATAGCTCAAACTGGTATTTCATGCTGATAGGATGTTGCCCTGGCTACCCTGAAAAAGGTGTGAAACAGATTACTAGGGAGACTGGTTGATGTTAAATGAGTTTTCACCCTCAGCTGACTAATCTCTCTTCAGGCCATCGTTTCATTTTTGTATTTTTTCTCACCCTTTTTTCCCCGGTGCATTTTTCTCTTGCTATGACCCTTTACCCTCAATTCTAAGTGGGGAATAGCTTCAAAGGCAGGGAGGCTCGTTTTAGGTGACTGCAGTCTGCGTCAGAAACGTTTTACAAGCTCTGTCCTTCTGAAGTCCAAAATTAACACAGATTTCACTACGGGGATATTACTCAGACGTGGCACACTTGAGCTGATGGCAAACTTGAGGTTCTCAGCTTATTGGCCATGTTTCCACTGCCTACAGCAGCACTGCTTCTTCTAAGGTGTCAAGTGTTTGCTTGCGACTGTATTATGAAACATCATATTAATAGACCGTTTATAAGAGAGTTTACAGTATAGACATTTTTTCTTTAAGATTCTGCTCTGATAAAAGAAGTAATCAAAATGAATGAGAACATAACATTTTTTTTTTTACATTATATAGCCTAAGAGAACTAACTGAATATGTAGGATGTGCTCTATACCATCAGTCAAATAAAATGACTCATGCCATTGTGCTGATGGCGGTAATATAATACATTTTGATGGTGGTAATGCAATGCATTGAGATATTAAATTACCTTACACAGCCCCCAGACTATTATTACTAGAGATGACAACCAATGTACATTTACATTTTCCCAAATTGCATTGCATGGCTAATGAAAGTATCTGTACAGACAGATGAACTCCACTCCTCCATGTATTTTGGCTGCAGAGGTGCTTTGCAAGCTCAGTGGCTCTACATCAATAAGAGAGACCCAAGACATCAATCACAAAAGTGAGGCCAAGATCAATAATTTATTTGATATAACGCACCACAGCATGAAATCAATTATTTCCCATTACTATCTCAATCAGAACACATGAATGATGTCATTAATACGGATGGGTCGTGAAATCACTCCCACACTGAGCAAAAAATAAACAGCAAACACACATACTAGCTCAGATTTTAGAGAGCATTTCAAATTCCTACTGTATGTACTGTATGTGTGCTTCTAACTAACGGAGGCCTCTACAATACAATGGACAAACTGTAAATGTACAGCGAGATGAGTCATAGTGGATTGTCACCCACAACAGATTTTAAAAGCCCTATAAGTAGTGTTCTCTCCCTGTTAGCCCAGAGGTATGTCATCGTAACATCAGGGAGGCACACACTGGAGGTGGAATGATCTTATCTGCCTGGCTTCCTGACGTGAGCACCAGCATCATTAATGGCATGGCACTGTGATCAGTCACAGTGTATAATGAGACTGAGAGCTGAACGTTGTCATTCCTTCACCTGCTGTCTCTCTAACCTGCTTCCATTCTCCATATCCCAGGCCTCGATATATTCCCTGTCCACCTCCTCTGACATGTGGCTGGTGGAGTTTCACTGTAACATGTATACTTACAGTGTGCATTGTGATAGTAATTATAAATATATATTATAAACCACTTGTTTTAGGCAGGGTCATTTACCAAATACGGGGTAGGCTACCGACCAGTACAAACAGTTTACCTCCAGATTACACCTGGATGCCTCAAACACTGACCTCTCTTATAACACTATTAGTATTAAATGTATTCCTTATTCATAATACTCTCTATCTATCTATCTATCTATCTATCTATCTATCTATCTATCTATCTATCTATCTATCTATAGGTTTGCTCTATTATGTCAGGATTGGATATAAGCAAATCTTTTTGAAGTACTTGATATGTGATATGTTATATTAGTAGCCAAGCTTGTCATTGCTGATGCAATTATTCTTACTGAATGTGTATACTTACATTATGACATATAGAGTACATCATTGTAAGTTGCTTTGTATAAAAGCAACTGCAACTACATTCTTTAATAGTTATGTAAATGTAAAATGTAAGTGCCTCCATCCAATCACAACGGAAGCCCTCAATTCAAAGGAATGTCTTTTGGCTAACCTTGCTATACATTTGTATTTTGAATAGTCTGTATACCAATTCATTTAATATGCTGCATTTTCCATTTCAAGAAGAGGGCGTAATATGTTAAAATTATTGAAATGAGTATTAATAACTACAGAAAAGATATGTTCTTTTCTACAAATCCCATGGATGTTGGTACAGTATGGCTTATGTTTTGCAGTTTATATCTTTGTTATTGCAGACAAAGCAGAAGAACGCATGGCTTAGTGGTAATACTGCAGCACCTGAAGTTTCCATGAGTGACAAATAACACGGGTGGATAATTTGCTATCCATCATCACATGATAGGACTTGAGTAGACCCCAGAAAGGACAACAGTTCTGGTTTTAGAAGTTACCTCAAGAATATATTACCATATGCCTCACTGATAACTGTTACCGCAATTACATCAGCAGAAGAAGAAGCTGCTACATTTTTACAACTTGTGTCTGCTTTTTACTGGACAGAGAAACGTGTAAATGCCCATCAACTAAAGGATTTTTAAGACAGTTTGACTTTAAAATTATGAAATAACATTTTAAATCTGAAAAAAAATTAATTTATGAAAAAGTGAAAATGACAGTGCATTATGATAACACCAATGGAAGAAAATACAGTAAAGTGGTCTGGATTAATCAATCACTGGATTGATACAACTTTCAGGTTAAAAAAAAGTCTTTCTTGCTCTTATTCTGGGTGGGTGACAAAACTACAGATACAGCCTTTTGAGTGTCCCCGTCCAATATCAATTGACCATTATAGGATCTTCTCTTCGCTGCATAGAACATGACTAAAAGCTTCTTTTTACCCTTAACGGTAAATCAGACGGATGTTTATCACTGGATAACCCTACAAGAGACACCCTTGACAGAACTCAGACCGTTTCTTTGGCCCTCGCCTCGGCCAATGTAAACATGGGTGCATCTACAGTAAACATATCCAAAGTCTTCCATTCTGTGTATTCCTGTGGTCAGTTGACCTTGTGTCCTTTCTCTTGGCCAGAACATTTTAACCAACACGAACCCTTGTGCTAATGTTGAATTATAATAAAATGCTGTGTTATACAATGTGTGATAATGTCTTTTTAACTATATGTGTGCCTAAAGTTATATGCTTTTTAATTCTTAGTGTCACTTTTATGACACCACATTCCACACTCTCCTAGCACACACGCACGCACACATTCCTAAGCACCACACAGACTTAGTGTGAAAATCACTCATTAGTTAATCATAAGTTCCATAAAATAACATACTACACTTAGCTAACCCTTTTTAATATGCCATATGATAGTGTAACATGCAAAGAATTACTGATTCCTTTTAGCATATACAGCATATGTAAGCCTATGCATGTTCAGGTATTCAATCTGTGTATTTTTATGCTTTGTCTGGTTTCATTCTGTTGCATTTTGAATTATTATGACTGTAATACTATGTTTTTGATTACTGGACATGGTGAATAGAGAATATATATATGAAATATATATATGAAAGAATTGGTTAGTTAGCGAAAATTCTAAACAATCGACCCCTTGACCAATGGCAAACAAGCTATGCCTGTTCAAAATCAACTTCAAGTGGCATAAATCCTCTTAGGGATACAGACCTGAAAATCTATTTCTGCCTGAAAAGCATAACCAATTTAAACGTGTTACTTTGGCCCTGAAGTAAGGAGATGCATATGCTTGATAGTTTATAAAAGTAAAGACAATGAACTAGGATAACAGTACACAGTATACTGTATATGGCAAACATTCATCTGTAACAGGTGTTTCCTAAAATTTGAAGGGATTCAAACATCCAAAGTTTATGTGGCTTACCAGCCAATAGGATCCCTTGAAGATGGTTCAACGCAAGATGGCTGTTTGGTAGAGATGGCAAGCTCGAAACTTCGAAACGTTTTGATACATTTGAAACAATTGGGTCGAAACGGTTCGAACCTTTGCTATTCCGGCATTTGCTGGCAGACGATGCAATTGCAGCCATAATTAAACAGGCCGTTTCTAAACCTTGGGCCACGTGACAGAGGTTTTCCAATACGAGGCATAGCCTACATATTGGTGTCACTGTCAAATGCTCAATTGTTCATTGTGTGAAAATAAGTAAATAATATAGGCAAGTACTGCATAGTTTTGGTGTCTTTTTCCAAAACCATTATAAGATGTAATATAAGATAGTTAATATTGAGTGATTCAGAATCAGTTCTCACTTAATCCCAAGGTTTAACATAGTGGAACCGAGTCTGGGACGTGAACCCAGATCTCCTACTTAGAGAGAGGATGCTCTACACAAGGCACGAAAACCCACCGGGCTCTGGTCTATTGGAGAGTGAGATTTACGTACAGTAACTTAGGTTTTCTGCACCGCTCTAGCCGCTGGCCATCGTTACAAATGCCAAAGCCTAATGCAGCTTAGTAATTTAAAAAATGCTATTACGTCTAGTATTTATACAATCCTTTTCTAATATTAAATTAAAGATATTCAAGCCATGCTTCAAACCATGTATAGTATGACATTGCACAATTCTAAAACAATGTGACTTGTAGTAAATAACTCCACCTGGGACTCGAACACAGATCCCCTGTATGAAAGGTTGTATGAAACGGGCTAGGGAGTAGGCTATGCTGAAGACCTTAGTATTCCTGAGGTATCGGAGAGTGAGGTTTATCTTACTTTACGATCAAGCTGTTATCTATCTGTGTATCTGTTTATTAATCTATAATAAACATATTGCATACTATATACAAGAATAACTATGGCTCTACTACATTTAATCTAATTATAGACTAATTACGCTAAATATATCTCTGTCAGCAATCCACAAAACTCCATCTCTGTCTCTCAATAAACACTCAAATTTTAATATTGATCATACTATTATGAAATATTGGTCTTCATTTATTATTATTCAATTAATCATATAATAACTTGCTGTAAATCAATGGGTGGTGCCCCTATTTACTGTAAATATTACAATTTACTTATCGAATATTAATTATGAAAATATAATTAATAAAAGTGTGTAATTAAACACACTGCAAAGGCTACATACTAAATATGTCATAGGATCTCTTAAAGGGTAAATGTATTGTGGTTAAAGACATTGAAGCTGCAGGAGCATGTCCCTCGTCCCTGAAAACCCTTCAAATGGTTCTGTATTTACAGTGTGAAGACACGCTGAATCATTTAATCATCTAAATTAAATCCCTTGCCATACATTTGGATTATTTACGCGCCAATGGCCACATCCAATGCGTGTCGTTGCAGTTCATTTTCCAACAAAGTGTAATGCTCACCTTAACAAAAGTATTCCTTTGTGGTTTTGATCTACCATATTGAGGACAGAGGGCTGGGGGGGTCCCTGTCCATATGCGTCTCCGTGACAATGGTTAATTGGGTACACCGCTTTGTGTTTCGGTCGCTGTTCTGGCTGCCAGAATTCACAGAGAGCAGTTGGTGGGGAGAGAGAGAGAGACAGACCATTGGCAGTGTGTGGGAAGGGTACAGTAACCAACAGGGGGCTCCTCTCCTGTGAGAGGACACCCACAGACTCTACAGGGAGATGGTTAAAGTGAGCAACCACCAAAGCCGCCCAAAGCAAGTACAAAGTGAGAAACATATTCTGCAGGGAAGTAAGTGAAAATGATTTGCCCAGTCTTACAGAGGACACACTGTGTACGACAGAAACGACGTATACACTGCATAGCATTATCAAAGGAGCACACATTTAGATTTCTAGAGGGAGGAAGGGGGGGTTGTCCATTTCCTGAACCCTTGAAGGCATATTAGTAGGACACCTGTGCTGGGATTGCAGTGTTGGCAGAGCTGCAGTCCAGCCCCAAGGCCACCACAGTCAACCATTTGCGACCTTGATGCAAAGTGACTTTTTTTCTTCTTCTGTACAAAAGTAAGGGCAGATAAAAGATAAGAACAGTGGAGAATAAGGAGTGTGTGTGTCGGGGGGGGGGGGGGATTTGTGTCAGCGTGTCTTCAGCAGGCCTTTGAAAAGAAAGGCTGAAATAGGTTGCAAGGTTATGCGATGACACTAAATGTTCACTCTTGCCATCTCAAATCTTACATGTGGAATTTATTGAATTCACATTCATCGTTTAGCTCTAGTTATTGTATTGATCACCACCTGTGATGACAGGGATAACATGAAATGTGAGAGAGTGAGGTACTGTTGGGCTAAATAGAGTGAAATATACAGGGTAGATATTTTGAAACAGCACAGACAATGACATGAAGCTGGTTTTGTATTGTGATATGCCGTATCATATTTTGAAACAGCACAGAAAATAAAATTAAGCTGGTGTTGTATTGTGATATGCTGTATCGAAACACACTGCTCACATTATTGGTGAAACTCTCTGCCAACAATAGTCTGCATCAGTGTCATCGCACAAACACAAAAGAAAAGACTATTCATTGGAAATGAAACATTAAACATTAACAATTGTATTCATCCAAGAGGCCAGGCCATGTCCCCATCCACCGAAGATGTGTGGAGAGGTATCCAGGACTTCTGTGGCCTCTGTGCATCTAATGGCCATATCTACTGTACATTAATAAATCAATACAATGAATGTCCTATGACAAAACCATAGCAACATATAGTCTCCGCATGTAAACACTATTATATTTGCCTAGCAATCGTTGTGTGTTTATTTTATTTTATTCTAGGTTCTGGTCACTATATTTCATCTAATTTTGAAACTATTTCCTGGTCCTTTTGTCCTCTTGGTCCCAATTCTGTTATAAAACATAATAAAGATACATACAAATAGAATCTCACAAAACAAAATATGAAGGAAGATAAATATGGATGGATGCAAATAAAAAAACAATAATTAACCCCAGGTTATGTTTAATGTGGACTCAGCCATGAGCCTCACCTCAGTCATGGCATTTTGATCCTACACATAAGGAAGGAATGCATTGCATAGCAGATCCTACCATCTTAATGGGGGCATTAATATTGCAGGTCTCCAGAAGTGTCTATGCGAAGCAGAGAGGTGAGGCAGCCCTGACCCACTTCAGTAATGAGGAGCAATGAGATCCATTCCTAAAGCTCGCCAGAGAAGGGACTCGACCATCCCTTATGCACAGTTTATATTTTATTCATTTGGACATGATCACCATATTTGAGACAATGATTAATATCAATATCTCAACAAAGAAAGTGCTTCTAAAATAGTTGGCCAATCTGTGGCCCTCAGAATCACTTTTATGGAAAAAGGCAAAAAAGCCAGGTGATTAGTTCGGCCTCATTGCGCCCCAGGCTTAGAAACAAACGAGTGATGCGAAGCACACACCGCTTCCCTACCAGACGGCCTCCATTTTCCCTCCCGATCCCCACCCACTATGAGGTACAGGCGATTAGGGCACCATTAGCTGAGCGCGAGGGAGGTTCAGCTCTGGACTGCGGTGGATTTATGATGGCGGGGGCCCACGCACCACTGACCCTCTTCAGGCATGTCCTTTGTGAGCTTCCAGCACAGAGACAGTTAATGAATGCTCACAATAAGCCTCAGTGGCCCCATGATGAAGGATCTGGGGCATTGTGAAAAGCCCTTCAGACAGACCAGGTATTTCCAGATGCATGTCACCCGACTCAGAAAGGAGATGTGTGTGGAGAAGAGTCTGTGAGGCGAAACTTAAATATGGTGAGGAATGTACAGTAATTGGGACAGTGTGGGGGACTCCTGAGTGATGTTTTAATTGCTCATGAAGGGAGGCAAGTTGGTATTAATCTTGTCATGGCACTGGCCTAGAAGTGTTCGCTGAATGTGATTTAATGATCAGGTACACATACATGTGGTACATGCAAACAAAACACATACTCATACATACTTAAACTCAACAGGTAATGTTGATTTAACGGCCCCTGGGGACATAGTTGTGAAAAGACAAACACCACTTACACCTTCATAGGAACTTTGAGGCAAAACGTTTACTGCAATATCCTGACTTAAAATGTGGGTGTATAAAAACCTGTAGTACTATAGCTTTACTTTACAGTATATAGCTACATATAATAAATGCATTCTAAAGCAAAGCGTAGGCTACGGCTTTGTTGATACGAGCGGTGTTTGCAACTTTGTTTATGTTACTACTTACAGAGCCAGGGCTGTGTAGACGTATCAGATAATTTGCTTAACACACACAGAGAACGGTAAATGCAAGGAGATATTTGGTGAATTTGAAAAAAAGTGTATTAGTTTATATTTAGCTTGCAATAGCTAACTACACCTTTAACAGTTGTGTTCATTACATCCTATAATTATTGTTAAGTGTAGGCCTACCTGAGGTAAATAGTAGTTTATTTATATAGCGCTTTTCACACATATAGAGTCACAAACTGCTTTACAAATACCTCATGGTATGTATAACATAAAAGTAGAAACACAGCAACCAACCAAACACAAATGGTCAAATTAAATACAATAAAATAAAATATGCCGAGATATTAGAAAAACACAATCAGATAACATTTTAAATAAATAAATATATAGGCTACATAAATATATAGACATAAAATAATGTAAGAAGCTAACAAAAAGCCTGTCTGAATAAATATGTTTTTAACTGTTTGATAAAAAATATATTGGGTGCAATAGATCGGAAGGCTCGGTAACCTGGTGTTTTGAAGTGAGAGTGAGATACTATAGCCCAGGGGTAGGCAACCCTGGTCCTAGAGAGCCGCAGCCCTGCATGTTTTAGATGTCTCCCTGCTCCAACACAC
>JAODUH010000009.1:2404501-2434427 GCA_027564835.1 Typhlichthys subterraneus | reverse complement strand
TTCTGACAACCTGGAGGAAATATTTACACCCAGATATTTAATATTACCTGACTTTAGCGGGGTGGTAGATATACTTTGGAAATCACACATTACAGATTGATCTTTGTATTATAACACATCATGTGTTCCCTCCCACCACTTTAAAGCATTATTAATTATTAAAAAAGGAAAAGGAAGAATGGTTTGAAGGAAATGCTGCCCAATGTGTTATGGTTCCTCTCTCCAAAAAGAGATCAGTCTGGAAGGGCAAGCAGCCTCACACACACTCCCTACTCCCACCCCCAACTCACACACACACGCACACACACGCACACACACACGCACACACACACACACTCATACACACACACACACACACACAGACGCACACACGCATGCACACACACACACACAGACGCACCCACACGCACACACACACGCACACACGCACACACTCATACACACACACACACACACACAGACGCACACACACATGCACACACACACACACACACACTCTCTCTCTCTCTCTCTCTCTCTCTCTCTCTCTCCTTAGATATATTCCCCCCTCAAATGCTAGGCTAGCCATTCTAAAATTAGATCATAATACATTGACCTTTCATGCAAAGTTTCATGCAAATGTAGTAAAGGTGTTTGCGCTTGTGTGAGTGTGTCATTGTTTTGTTCTTCTTTGTGTCTAGATGTAAACTACCACTACTTGTTTACTTGGTACCATGTTACTGTAAGACTCCAACTGATACCCTATCTCAGGAGTTATGGGTTCCCCTAATCTCCCCACTGTGCATGTAACCGTATGGCAGTATTACTGAAGATGTTAAAGTTATTATTTTCATATTTAATAGGCCTACACACATGTGCATATGGTATGTGAAGCTATTACAAGAGTACATGAGAGAAAAATACATACTGTATAATTAGATTTTATAATAAAATGTGTTACTTTTAATACCACTTTATGACATTTATTCTTAAATGGAATGGGAGATTTGTTTTGCACATAAGAAGCCAAAACCACTCATATACAGCCCAATAGTTGCACGATATTATTCATTAACTCACTGCTGTACTATATGACCTCTAAATGATGTGACCTCACATTTCAGAAGCCGGCCTTTCAGTCTTGACGTCACGTCAATATTTGTACAGTATTTAATGTTCTTCTGTTGACCCACAAGGGATACAAGTAACCTGCTAAGTGATTGACATATGACATCACTATGAGTAACAGACATCACTGACTATAAGACAGAAAGAAATAAAAGAAAAATAATAATTATATTGTTATTGTCGCCTTGATGGTAATGCAATAAGATGTTATGAAATCATATGCAACTAATGTGCATTCATAATTTACTGTATAAGTTGATGTGTTCCCTTACATCAACATATACATCCCTTACATTCCCTTAAGTTACATAAGGACATATAACACATATGAAGTTACATGATTGTGTTGTGGGAAAGAAGGCTCAGTTTGTCAGATATCTGAACTCAGTGTTAATTCAGCATTCTATTATAATAATCTAAAAGCACAGAATAATTCCAGAATTATCATAGTTATCGTAGCATAGGATTATAGGAAAGGATACATATAGGCTACAGTATCTGTCCTTAATCCACGACATTGGGTATTCGTTTATCAGAATCAGATGGTCTTCAACAATGCTTGAGAGCAAATTGCCTCTTACACTATAAGTCCATGACATTTTGATTCAGCAGAGTTCAGCCGTGACACAGCACCGTGACAGCTTTTGCAACCAGCAGTATTGATTTAATTCAAGTCTATGGTCAAAGATGATATTTTCAAGAAGCTTAGATAAACATTTTTCAATACGTCGTCCTATATATTCAGCGAGCTAATACAGGCCTGCTACAGCGTGCTTTGTTTGCGCAGGCGTTTGTGCGCTCGTCCACGCCCACATAGCAAGTGCGTAAATTCTCGAGGGTGATAGCGGCTTTATCTCAATAAAGCTCTTCGATTCTATGCCATAATGTGCGGATCATATTCATCCGATAGAGCTACTCTCGCCTCCGATACGCCTAGACAGAGTCAGCCTACTTGTTTGTAAGTAGCCTAATGATGCTTTGCAACTTAGTGTTTGAGATTGATATAATTCGAAAATGTATGAATGTCGAATAACAAATATGGGAATGATAGAAGGAAAACCTGAAATGTAATTCAGTTCAGTCACAAGTTTAAACTAAATTGAATCAGTATAGGCAACTTGGCATAGATAGTAATAATGTTCTCAAAACGTTCAATGCAGACACATGTATAATAGGCTATTTATGCATCAATATTTGATCAACATTTTCTGTATTTTATTAAACTTAACCAATTAAGCAGACAATTGAATGTGCAATGCTTTGACTAAAACTGGCACATTAGCCTGAGTCTGTACCTGGTTTAAGAATGCTCTGTGTGGCACCGATTGAAAGTCACCAGCTTATATCCCTAGTGGAGTACTAAATGGTATGTCCAGAGGCACTTCTCTTGATATGGTTCAGTACATTTACAGCCACATGCACACATCAGGAATACATAACTAGGCTAATCATTTTGCTCATTCTTCATTTTGCCAGGAGGTGCCTGTCCTTGTGTAACTGTCAGAGCATAATGGCAGCATTTAAAGGGATCTGGACCAAGGACTTCTGGAGGGCTGTGTCTGGAGAGTATCTAGCTACCCTCATCTTTGTGCTGCTTGGCGTGGGATCTACCATTAACTGGGGGGCGGGCAAAGAAAACCCTCCCCCGGCTGACCTGGTGCTCATATCCCTGTGCTTTGGTTTGGGTATAGCCACCATGGTGCAGTGCTTCAGCCACATTAGCGGCGGCCACGTCAACCCAGCGGTTACTGTGGCGATGGTGGTCACCAGGAGGCTGAGCCTGGCCAAGGCTGTGTTCTACGTGGCGGCTCAGTGTATCGGTGCTGTGACCGGAGCAGGCATCCTCTACCTGGTCACACCTGCTGATGTCAGAGGAGGCCTGGGCGTGACGCTAGTAAGCACTTAGCAGCTAACTGTGTTTAAAGATACACGGCTGACTGTTTGTTTTTGGTAAATAACTCAAATGAAAGTTTCTGTGGGAGGAGGAGGGGTAGAGAACAGTGTCAGTGAAATTGGCTATAGGAGAGTAGAGGGGAGTGCCAGCCAGTCAGGTGTGGGAGAGGCATGCACGCTTTCAAACAAAAACGATAAAGCAATAACGCTAGTTGCTTGTCAGTTGCATGTGTGTGTCATTGAGTGTCTTTCATTTACTGTACAGTAATAAGTTCACTTGTGCTTTTGCTATTTGTTTCCGAGGTGAACTCCAAGCTATCTCCGGGCCATGGCCTCGTAGTGGAGCTCCTTCTCACATTTCAACTGGTGTTCACTGTCTTTGCCAGCTGTGATCCCAAACGCACTGACCTTGCTGGCTCTGCTGGCCTGGCAATAGGACTTGCTGTGACCTTCGGTCACCTGTTTGCAGTGAGTATCTGTCATCACACTGTGACGAAATGGGACGCATATGAAAACACAAAGCAATGTAATATATGGTTGTTAAAGTAAAGGTGTAGTCAGTGATTGTAAGCTAATATACTTGTCATATTCAGTTAATATCTACTCATGGTCTGCTAGCTGCCTGTTATTTGTGCGTGCTGAAAAAAACAACCTCAGTTCCTACCTCCTCCAGCCCTCCAGCCCTGTAAAAGTGAACACAAACAATGTGGTGCAGACCGCACCGCACAACGGTGTCCCGGTGTTGGCCATGAGCATTAAATGCGAGGTGACGGAGCTTCTGAGGGAGCACCCTATGGCATTGAAGGGAGAGGTGTTTTTGTCTTGACTGAATTCAAATATCTACACAATATATCTACATAATATATTACACAAGAAGGCAGGTGTGGCAAACGACCTTCATTGAACTCAATGAATGATGTGTGCACGTCTTAATTGGAGACTGCCATTGCATGGCAACCAGTCTTAAAGGAATACCTGAATCGTTCCATGTTAATTAATGCACAGGGAATTGTCTTTTGGCTCTTCTAGAGTAATTACTCTAACATTCATCTCTCTACTGTAATATCAAGAAGAGTCATATTGCCAAACAATATTCTACTGTAATATAGTGCTTTTAAGTTATAAAAAGTATGTATATTTAACCATCAGACATATGTAATTCTTGTGTGTACTTGTGTTTAGATTCCTTATACTGGAGCCAGCATGAACCCTGCTCGCTCTTTTGGGCCTGCAATGATCACACTTAACTTCCAGGACCACTGGGTAAGAAACTTCACAAACAGCATCAGACAGAATGTTGTTTATTTTAAATGAATAATGGCTCAATATCATGCACAAGGCATAACTGTAGTTGTGTTAACAGCATGTGTTTACAATAAGGTTGAAAATGTACTACAGTAGCTGGAGCATGTTGAAACTCGGTAAAATAATAGTTCTAACACTGTTCCAGAAAAGACTCATTTGAAATAAAGACTATGGTTTCACATACTGTAACAGAAAACTATGCTGCAGTCATCTAAGTGTTAAATTACTGTAAAACCTTACTTGTGGGGTGTGAGTTTATGAGTTCATCAAACAAGACAAGTACACGTGCCTGCTAACATTATTTGTATTCCTCGCAGACAGATCATGAGACTTTGGTTAACAAGTCTGCTGGATTTAAGTGTGCTGGATTTTGTAACCAGGCAATTAGATTTACTGAGATATTTTCCGTCAACGTGTGTTTATGTGTTTATGTGTGTGTGTATGTGTGTGTGTGTGTGTGTGCGCGTGTGCGCGTTTGTGTGTGCGAGTGTGCATGTATGTGTGTATGTGAACGTGTGTGTATGGCTATAATTGGGGTGGACCTTCTACCCTGTGATCATATTCAGCAATGTCTTGTCTGTCCTTCTGGCATGTGCTTCACAATGTGAATACTAAAGGCGTTCACTTTGTTTTCTGTTATTTTACAAGCTAGCCTATTTAATTAAGTTCAGTTTCAGTATGTCATATGCGGGGTCAACAACACAATAGTATGTACTGGACAAGGTCAGCTCAGCAGTTAGACTTTACAATAAAATACAATAATATAATAGTAATATGTCAATTCGATGAAAATATAAGTGCAATAAATAAATGAGCAGTATACAATCTAAAGTGACAAGCATATTGTACAGTAGCAGTACATGGAATAGTGGAGACAAACAGATGAGCACGTATGCAAATGCAATGAAACAGTACATCATTGTAGGAGTTCAGAAGCCTGGTGGCCTAGTGGTAAAAACTATGTTTAAGTCTGGCATACTCAGTAGCTTCTGTATTGTCTCACAGTATACAGTAGAAAGGAGTCTCAAGATTAAGTAACATCCATTTATTTATAAAGCACATTTACAAACTACCAATTACTGCCAATGTTGACAGAATTCCTGCACAAAATGATCCAAACTACAATTAAAAATCAATACAAAATGTACAAAATGATCCAAATCAAAACATTGTAAAATCAATCAAATTTAACATAAATAAATAAATAGCAACATGACACAAGCAAAACAACACAAAGACAGCCAACGAATAAAGATACGTTAGAAGACTAGACTTAAATGTCTCGGTGGTGGTGGATGACCTAATTATTATTATGTGGAAGATTATTCCACAGTCTATAGGGAACAGAAAATGTACGACCACCCTTACAGTAGTTTCTATCCGAGATTGTGCAATGGATAAAAGGAATTGGTTTACCGACCTAAGACCCAAGATGCTCTGTATGGGCTATAAAGGAAACCAATTAAGCAGCAACACAGTGTAATGTGTTATGTAATGCTATATAATTGAAATGATTGCAGATATATGGAAAGCCATGTGAGCGATAGATGCTTTGTAATAATGTGCCGTGTCTTTGGTAGCAATAAATAAGAAAATAGTCTTTCCCTCTGTATTGTGCTATTCGCAAGGGTCATGACATTAGTCGCATGACATATGACATATGTAATGCTTCTATAGCGAACAATAATGTTAATACTGTAAATAATGTTGATCAGTTTCCTATAAAAAGATCCTGCATCTGATTGAATGGCCTACGGTGGCCTTGTTGGCCCATGTTGCAGGTGTACTGGGTAGGACCAGTTCTGGGTGCGGCCCTGGCTGCAGCTGTCTATGAATACCTGTACTGCCCTGATCCAGACATGAAGAAGAGGCTTCAACAGGCCTTCCAGAAGGACCAGTCTGGGAAGTACATGGAGGTGGAGGAAGGAGCAGGGGACGTTGCCATCAAACCAGGCTCCGTCCATGCAGTGGACCTGAAGAAGGCTGAGAAGAGGGATCCATTTGTGGACTCATCGGGAGAAGTGTTATCATCAGTATGACTATCATGTGCACTGGAGATGGAGACTAATCTGTAGAGCAGGCTGATGAGCCTTTCGTTCTCCAGTGACTGCACCGTCAATGTAAAACGTGATTTCTGTCCGTGAGCAAATGCTTATGGCATTGAGGGAGTTGAACCACTGTCATTAGCATTAGCAAGCTAGTGGAAAGTTCCTGCACAACCCCACTGCAACAAATATCCACTGTTTAATCCTATTGTTCAGGCTACAAACTGTATAATAGCTGTGTTGGCATGAGGCGGACTAACATATTAGCACAGCTAACACTAACAATAACTAAGCTAATACATTGTATCAGGGAAAAAGGGGCATCACAATAGGCCATGACAATGGATTAAAGGTATGTAGCAACATATTGGGCCTTGTTATGTGAGAGCTAGTGTCACATTGTGCATTTAATCTACAGGTAAAGATGTGATATATCCCCTGTGATTATTAAGAAAATGACAGGTCCAGTGGTAGGACAGTTACAACAGGCTACTAATAATTAGCACCATGCAGTAGTTGTAGAGATCATGGTACATTTTCAGTGCAATAAACAAAACACATACTATATATTATAGCAAGAATAATGCTATCCAAACAGCCATCTTTCTTATGCGATTTGTCACTGTAATGTATTGCTATGTTCTTGTATTTTATATTGGAATTATATTTTATGATTATATTGGGAAAGAACTGTTTCGTTCTTGCAAAAATGAACTTCACACTGAAGTCTGAAGGAATTATATCTAGATGTCTGATATTGAATGCAAGCATTTCTATAAATATTGCAATAACAGAAGAATTGCAATAAGCTGCATTTTCCATAAAGATTTGAAGTCAAAATAAAGTATTTTTTTGCAATGATTGTGTTTATTTATTTAATTGGATGCAAACACTGACTGATCCAAAACATTTTATAATGAAATATGGAGATTTCAGGACATAATTTCAATATTAATTTTGTTATGTAAAATGTTATACAATAACGCACCACCGTGAGCCTTTCAACATTTGTTGTTATTATTGCAGGGTCTTTGTGTAGAAATATCACCACCTACTGAGCATGTTGTGGAAATGTCTTACTTGCATAATAAGCTCCGTTTGTCCAGGGGAGGGCAGCCACGACCCTTGAATGTCTATGTTAAAGTTGGAGTCTTTTTTATTTATTTTGTCGTCAAAATGTACATGTATTTGTAGTGAGCTTGTACTAAAATATCTCTTTATGTTGAACGCTTTACACACAAGTGAGAAGACAAGTCCCATTATTTAATATCAATAGGACAATTAAAGGACACATAAAATGTAATTATATTTTTATTTCTAATATAGGCTATCTCTATAATACATAACTGACATGCTGTTACGTGTAATGAATATTATGTCCTCAGCTTAATATTTTAGTTGTATTGATTATTCTAACGTTTTTTGTAAAAACTGATGTTGACTACAGCATGCTGTTTTAAATTAGTAGAGGTTCCTTACTAATTCTAGTTATATTAGAATGTCAAAAGGACATCTGGTTGATTTAAAACATAACAAGGTTGGCTTATATTACTTGATTTAAGTTATGACTAAACAAACCCTTTTTTTATTGATTATTGATATTCTGGCTAAATGTTTTAGGAAGTGTCATCAGAAAAAAATATGATGAATAAATAAAGAAATATGAAAATGTATACACTGGTATCCACTGAAGCTAACAAAATATATGAATACATATATTGTACATTAACATGCATAGCAATCATCAACATCAATATCACAAGTATTGTGTAAGGGCTTTTTTATATATCACAGATGGCAAAAAGTACATTTCAAACTGCCTCAGTTGATGATCCTATTGAGAATAGCTCACATTCCCATGTGTCACTTTTTCAGCAATGTATTTCAGACGGCACATTCCTTACAGCAGAGTAACAGAAGGGGCACAGGATAAAACACACACCTTAAAGATCATTAGCAATTAATATTTGGGGACTAGTGAAGAAAAACAGCGTTAAACACTTGTTTAATAATTCATACTATAAACAAGAAAGTCTCTCACTTCCTTAATAATTTAGACGTAAGCTAATGTTGATTTATTCAGGAAGGTCTCTGCCACCAGCAATGCCTGGAGTGTCCACATTTGAATTAAAGTAGGACAGTAGCAGGCGACTCTGTAATAACATTTGTATAATTTTATTATTGCTCTGGGCTCAGTTCATTTCCTCCTCCAGTAGCTGCGTGAAATTGTTTGATTCTGGAAAGTGCCTTGAGTCTGCAGCTCTGGGGTTAGAGGCTGGTACAGGAACAGGAAGAGATGCGACACACTCCTTCAGTCTAATGTTCTGTCAGAAACATAAACACACGCACTCCAACAGACACATACACATAAATAAATAGAGAGCGATTGTGTGTGTGTGTGTGTGTGTGTGTGTGCGTGTGCGAGAGAGAGAGAGAGAGAAAGAGTGAAATAAATAACTTTGTTATTCTGAATTTCATAATGCCGTTACACCAGCTCACTTAATAACTCAATCTGTCTAAAATAATGTGATTGATATCCTCACTCACCTTGTCTCCTCTGATGAATATTTTACTGAATCTATTTAGGATTGCTATGAAACTGAATAACCGTGGCTTTTATTATATTTTCACACAATGCAAATATGAGGTGCATTTATGTGTCATTCCACTGGAGAGATTACATTTCTAGTTTATATTAGAGAAGGAACTTCCACTGTTACTGGGTCATGCTCAAGTTGAATCGGTTCATCTCTGGCGTTGGTGATGAATGTGTTCAGCCATCACGTTAAGCTTCACCAAGCTATCTGAACATTAGTGCTATTCCTCTACTGCATGGCAATTTTGGCTAACAATGATTGGACTTTCATTTCCAAAATGTTAATTTAAAAAACTCTGATTACTCTAGCACAAACAATCAGGTTTATTCCATATTAGGCCGCGTACCACACCTGAGACCTGTATGGCTCTCAGACAGGGAGGGAGGGTGGAGAAGTTCTGATTGGTTTCCTCAGGGTTCTCCTTCCAACTTTCCACCCCCACATTCCCCCACTCTAGCCCCCCCACCCCCCCAACCCCCACTTCAATTCCTTTATGCAGAGCAGCCCAAACTGCAGTTTGATGAAACACATTTGTTTGACTTAACTCTTTCTTCGCCATCGTAGCCAAATCTGGAAAGGCCTGGCGGTGTAATGTGGCCCATCAGCAATCGGGCTAATGAGAGGATATATGTACAACTGTGGGACTTGTCCGGGGGAGCTGTTTTCCATTTGGCTTTGGTCTGCCCGTGTTATTAGGGAAACCTTTATTATTGTTGCCCTCTAGTGGGAACCATATAATAGGATTACATTTTATTAGAGCCTCCCAGCATTACCCAATAAGCCCCCCCACCCCCTCCCCACCTTGTCTCTCTACCCCTTATAGTAGTGTCACTGGTTCTTATGTCCGCTGTGGGTGGGGTTGGAGGGTGAGGGGGGCTGGATTTGGCAGAGCGTAAAGTGCACACCAACAAGTGAGGAGGTGAATGGTCTCACGATCATCTAAACAATGGAAAAATCACACATTGTCTCCAGAACATGTCAGTCAAATATACATTGCCTACATCAATCTATCTAAGGTGCAAGAAATTGTGTGTGGGTATTCTCTGCAAAACATTATTAGCAACATGATGATTCCAGCAATGACCTTGGTCTCTGATGTAGGCCGTAAACAAAGACGGAGCTGTAACATAACAACGGCCTTGTTTAGCCTGTTCTCAATCATATGTTTCTTGAACAGAGGTCCTGTATCCCGTAACGTTTGCCTTCCAGGGTCAGAGCTTAGGGCATTAAAACAGAGGGTTCCAGGAAGATGAGCTTTTTCAAAAGTTACTTATAATTGAGCAAAGATAATATTTGATAGCTGTATATGACCTCAGGGCAGCCTCCGGAGCAGGCCTCAATTCAACCCAGTTCTTTGCATATATGTCTGTGGTTATAACCACAGGCAATTGCTGTGTAAGGGAGTGGCACATACAGCAGTTATTAATGTTCTGGGGCAATTACACTGCGTCACGAGCATTACGTAAAACTGTATTTTACAGAAAAACATACTAATAAAAACCCATTCAGGTCCTGTGTCTTTCATACAGTATATTGGACAACTTTTCCTACTACTATTTCCTGGAGTAACACAATATCTGCTTTTTAAATTAGTAAATGGAAGCAATAAAAAAAAAAAAAAACTTTCTTTGTATTATTAAGTCTTAGATGTTACATAAATACATTCCCTGTGTTATAGCTCCCACAGAACCACACACATCTGCCCCAGCTCTGCGTGTGTGAGAGAATGTGTGCCTTTGTAGGGGAAGGGGTAGAGAGATGGATTACTGCAGGGGGAGAGGTAGTGAGAAGTGGTAACAACTCAGCACATACTGTATGTGTGGGACAGACTCTGCTCTCAGTTTCAAATCAAGTTTATGTTTTATTCAGATAGCATGTATGACCACATGACCATGTTTTGCCCTATTTGAGAATTGATCACATTGGTTTGTCAATGATCCAATACATTCAAATTAATTTGTAAAATGTAAAAAATACAACAATAAAACCAACAAACACACACACAGAAGAAAGCTCCCATGTAAACATATTACTCCGCCCTCCCTTCACTCCTGTGTATGCATTTATAACCAAAGCTATGATGTCATTCAGGCCAGGCTGTTTCTGTTTGGGACAACTCACATCTGCAACCGATTTGGATAATTTGTTCACCAAAATATGGCGCAGTCAGAGAGCGCCCACTGTTACTGCTGGAGCAGCAAGGGATATAGCCAAGGCAAACACAAGCCTTCCACCGTGGCACTGGAACAATGGCTTTGTTTTTTGGCCCTAGAAAACAGACATTAAGATCTCCCCTGGCTGGTTTTTCAACAACATCTAATGCATATTTTGAATACTGAAGCGAGAGGACCCCATTATGACTTGGCTCCATTTGGGTGGAAAATGGATAACGTATGGGATTTTGAGGCCTGGGGTGCTCTCAGTTTTCTACAGTTTGTCAGCCTGATGGCGAAGAGGAAAAATGTGTGTGTATCTATGTGTGTGTGTGTGTGTGTGTGTGTGTGTGTGTGTGTGTGTGCGTGCGTGCTTGAGGCAGCAGTCTGAATGCAAGTCCTGGTGGCCGGTTGCCTTCAGGGCAAATAACTTCATCATAACACTATAATCCTGTGTTTGTTCTCCTGTGGGACATGTGGTCAGTGGAAAGTTTAATGACCCTTGGACTGGATGGGCAAGGGATAGCTGTCCCTTCCTAGAAAGCATTTCTTTTTTGTCATCTGCACTTTAAAAAGTGCAATCTGATGGTGAAGAACATCTCTGAATGATGCCTCATCTAGAAGCACATCATTACATGTCCATGGGAAGAGTTGATCAATCACTGTTATTTTCAAATTGCTGTATGTATCAACGTTTGGAGCGCCAAAAATGTCTTGGGTTGAGTTAAACATTAAAGTTGAACATTAGTTGAGCATTAAAAATATACAGGCTAAGCAAATATTTTGTATTTTCGTTCTAGATTTAATGACCAGATGGTTTAGGATTAATAGCTTCAAGAAGGGAAATTTGAACAGTAGGGGGCGAAATTGAGAGCGCTTCTACTCCTAATCTATTTTATTATGTATAGCATGTCAACGTTAGTGTTGGCAAATGAGGGTTAATAGCATGTCCATAATTGTAGCCTACTACACAGGCATAATAATAATAGCAATAATAACATTATTATTATTAATATTATTATTATTATTAATAATAATAATAATAATAATAATGCGTTATGTTTGGGGATACAGGGCAGAGTTAGGCTGCAATTCCTTCACTGCCTGTATCCCCAAAGTGAATTTAAAAGCCAAAAAGTGCCTCAATCATTCTGAAATCATGCATGGTTGAACATTTCAAATGAGCTCGCACACCAGCCCGAGGCAATGATTCAGACTTGATTGGGGCAAGGCAAGCTGCAAGTGCTTATTTATACAACTACGTCATTTGGAGGTTGGCCAAAGGGATGAAAGAGGCCGAAAAGATTACAAGAAAAAAAAAAGCTACACTGCGTGACTTTCATTTACTGCATTGCATTAATTTAATAAGTTTATTACTCGTTAATCAACAAGTTGTTATATTACCACGCATTACACAGCCTATGAAAGAAACTAAACTAAACGATGGACTACAGATTGAAAAAAAAAAAAAAAGACTCCACCAACAATCTATATAATTATCTTCATCTGCTGCTTTTCCTCTCTGGCAAAGAAACACTCCATCCATTTGTAGAAATCGCCTGGGGCAACGTAACATCAAAACTAATCATAACGATTAAAATCTGCTTTTCCCTGCGAGAGGGAGGCAAGGCAAGTTGTCGCCAGGAGTAAGGGTGTTGTATATACTACTGTATATGCAGGAGGAAGAAAACGAGGTTTCTTTATTCGTTTTTATAAAACAAACAACAAAAAACGAGGCATTGCTGCTGTGATCCCTTTCCTATGCTCCGAGTTTTATTCTGCAGATTGGTTTAGACTGGGGCAGAGCATGAGCTAATTGTATCCTGATCTTTACCTTGAGGGGTTTCGGAGCCCTGGAGCAAGTATTCTCTGTATTTTCTTCTGTCTACCTTAGCCAAGCTATTGCATTTCTCACTGCTGTAGGAAGAGAAGCAGTTCGTGGGCCAAATCGGAGGGAAAAGGTGCAAAAAAAGATACTTTATGCTGTTCTATGTATCAGGTAAGCGAGGATTTATTTGGTTTGCCATTATTTCCGAGGCTGGGACATGAGGCGCTGCTGCTTTTACGCATGTGCCAGGCGATGCGAGCGGTACAGTTCTTACAAAAAATATTTATCCACTTCCTGACTATTGTTACTTTGTGACTGCACAATATGTTCCATGTGACTACGGTTTAAGTTGCGGCTTTCCCTTTATTCAAACGATCCGTACATTAGACTACGAAACATCGAAAAAATATTTATCCCCGTTTGAAATCGCTTCTGGCGCATGCTTCAGCCTCAAACACATTGTCGTCTCTGTATCCCTGTTGCAGGTTAACTTGTTCATAACTTGCTTAAACAGCTTTCACTGTCTACGTAAAGGCTTTTCCTAAGTCAGTTTGTCCTGAAACATTCCCATTTCCTGAATGCCCCAGATCCTCTAATGAAAGACGCCATTGTGGAGTAATTTAGCCGGAGGGGTTTTCTTATTTTGTAAGACAGGAGGTACCTATTTTACACACGTCAATGCAGATTCTGTGAAACATCTTACGATACGACCTGTAAATCTTTGGCTTTATGTAAAATCATCACGTAATCTATGTAAACTATTAATTTGGGCACATTTATCTTCCCTTATGGTAGCCCTAACCGGTGCGCAATTAAGATACAAACGACTCTGAATTATAGTATATTCATAAAGTAGACTGCACGTCTGGCTATATGCAGGAGTATGGCATGTGCAACTACCTTTTTTTTTTTTAGTTAATATAGTTTATAGATATTAGTTTTCACATAGACTTGTGATATTATTCTTGGGACTGTGTAGCAGATAATGTATTGGTGTTTTAGTTATTTAGAAAATCTATATTTCATAAAAGCCACACAATATGTAATCCGTTAATTTCTTGACACCACATTATAAGCAGCTCGAGTGGTTTACGTGTGATGCTTGGTAAGGACCGGACACTTGATGGCGCCACAATAACAAAAGCATTAATGTCTTTGTAACTCACATCCCCTAATATTATATCAGAAAATTCCCATCACGCCGTTATGTTTTCGAAACTATTCAAATATAGCCTACTGCAGAACTATTAAAACTATTCAATAACAAACCACAAGAAACGCACTGTTAACCCATATCTGATCAGACTTAAATGAAAGGGAAATGCCATTTAATTTTGCACTTCAGTGTGTGCTCCTAAAACAGGAAAGCACTTTATTAAAAGTCCACTCTCCCATACAGTATGTGAATGTTAATGTATCCTATATTTGCAGATAAAGAAATTGGCAGAGTTAGGCTTTTGTGACAGTAGCCTATAATTTAAATAAACTATATATAGGTTCTATAACATAACATGTCATTACCATAGGCTAAATTAAGAGATCTTAATTAGAGCTATATCATCATTTAAATATTCACCTGGGTCATGGTGTTGAGAAAAGTATTCAAATTGTCTGCTTTTGGCTAAGCTCTCAACATATAGTACATGCAGTTTTCCAAGAGAATGCCTTTGTGGACTTTTGAAACAAATGGCCGCAGGCAAAGAAGCAGTGACAACCTATCCAGATTATGTAAATACCTACTTGTCTCTAATTGCATGCTAATGCTATGATCTAAACATTACATTGTGTATAGCGTGAGTTGCATTGTGGGATAGATATCTGAAACCTAGCTACTGTACAATATATTTTGAATTAGATTTTGTCCCTATTAAAGTGTAGTAGAGCATGTGCTGATGGAAGACCGTGGCCTTCATCCTTGGAGCATGTACGTAAGATGTTAAATTATGTTGTTGCACACAGATTTAACATGAAAAGACTTGGCAAAACCACTGCAGAAAAACAATAACACAACAACTAAACAAAAGGGCAAGTCGAGCTGCCAAAAGAATTCCAGGCTTTGATGCACTGTGTCCGTTCTATATTTGTTTGCCCATACTGTGGTGTGGATGCTATCAGCAAAATAACACAAGCTGTGTAAACATCCAAGCCGCTAAATACAGAGGGGTTCCAATGTAATTTAGGGAAAGCTAGGGGACATAACTGGATACTTAGTCACATTTAAGAGGTCGCACGCACATATGTGGCACTGCTGGTCCACATTAGCAATTGCAACAGGTATTTAAAAAAATAAAAAGTAGAAACTGCTGCTTACAGAGTTTGTTGGTGCAGAGCAGCCCTGACATCGCTACACATACTCGGCAAGGTGCTTCCTGATTGATTCTATCTTGCAGTAATGTAGCCATTGTCCTGCAGGCTCATGAGAGTAGATTTGTAGGACAGAATTGTAATGAGTGGCCAGTGGTTTAGGGCAAGGTCCAGAAGACATGCATATCCACTCCCATCGCAGAGTGAGAGTGATCACACGATACAGCTCCACAACCCCACCCCGAACTCCTTGTTTGTCTGTTGGTCTCTCCCCCCCCCCCCCCACAGCTCTCTCTCTCTCTCTCTCTCCCCCACACAGTTTTCCATAATGCCTCACAGATTTTACACTCAATCCACCTTTGCGATGACAAGGCTTTGAGGAAATCCAATTCTGCCAAGCTGTTTTCAGAACTTGCTCACCACAGACAGAAACACACCACACTTGCTCGCACACACACACACACACACACACACCACCACCATCTCCGCAAATTAGTCAGGGAGCAAATTACCTGCATTCTGAGTGTGATCCCACTCACTTTCCCGGCTGCCTTACACAGGTCCCCTTTTGAAGAGCAGCCATGTGATTTCTCTCTCTCTCTCTCTCTCTCTCTCTCTCTCTCTCTCTCTCTCTCTCTCTCTCTCTCGCCCTGCAGGCCCCTTTGCCTTCTGCGAGGGATTCTGAAGTTGAATTTTAAAAACTACGCATGGCTGCTGCCTGCGCTTATCAGCGCAGGCACAAACGGCATGCAAATCAGAGCGGGATCACACGCCGCATTGGAAGCCTATACACTCAAAGGCAGGCTTAATTGCTAATTGGGTAGCTAGGTGTGAAACTTGTGCTGCCAAGGAGAAGTAGAAATATGAATGTTTTAAGGCCAGCGGTTGAACTAATTAATTTCAATGTGAATGTTACTAAAATTGTGGATAGCCAGCCGGCTATGAAGGAGAAAAAAAAGGGGGTGTAAACAGCCCTGGAGATTGCTGTGACAATAGGCTACTGACACATGTTCTGGTCTTGTTTTCTACATTATGATTAATTGTATAAAGTTGGAGGCTTTGCAGTCAAAAAAGAGAAAAAAAAAAAGTCCAACCACTTACGTGGATGGAAGAAATGTATATACTGTTACTTGCATGTAAAAGCAAAACATGTATGATCCATTTTAGTTCAGTTGCCTATACTTGTTAATCTCCAATAATGCCAAGAAGGCTGTTTAGCCATATCAGTCAAGTCTTAATTACTGTTTACATACAAGATATGAATGTGTGCATTGCTTTGTCATTATGTGCTGTCCAGTTTTTGGGATGGGAGTGACATTTCTGAAGAGGAACTAGGGAGTGTGGGTTCAGCCCAGGTCATCAAACTGAATTTGGATTAGCTTTTGAGATACAGAGACTTTCTAAACGATGGTTTACATCGAACATTCAGTGAAACAATACATAGAAACAAAGAGGGGCGGCACAATACGAGGTTTCTACCAAAGGGCAAAGGCCAGGCGCAGTAGCACGTCCAGATGTGCGTATGACGCGTTTTAGCACCCAGGTGATCATTTCGATAATGAAAGCGTAGACCTTTTTCCATTCATTTCACAATGCGGCGCACATACCTGCCATTTAAACAGCGACAGCCCAAAAAGAGCCGCAGGCGCTACAATGCTAATGTTGTCGGGGGCTTTGACTACTCCCAGCCATTGCAAAGAAGCCGCTCTATGCGACTGCCACGGCACCGCGCTTTCCCCGGTGTGCGTTACCTCTCTTCACGCCCCTCTAGATCTGTCAGGTGTGGAACCAGACCAATTCTATCTAACTCGAAGTGTGTGCAGTGATGGACGAAACGGATATCATGGACTTAACGCATCAGAAAACGAGAAAGCGACCGCGTCCAATCAGTTCCGTGGATGAGACCGTACACGCGTCTCTTAAACGACTCCCGCTACGAGCAGCGGAGTGCAGGGACCCGTCACTTATGTTTGCAGTGAGAGGAGATCCGATACCTGCAGCATCTATGAAGCAAAATGATCATTCTGTGACTTCCTCACCAACCACAATGCCAGCGCAGGTAACCGATAGTGTATGGAGTAGCCTGTGGGAGCCTATAGCCTAGATACCCTAGTGGCCGATGAGACACTTTATTGAATGCGGCTGCGAGGGCAGTTCGTTTTTTTTTTTTTTTTTTTTTTTTTTTTTTTTTTTTTTTTTTTTTTTTGATAAGCTATCCTACATTTGTAATTTTTTTTATTTTTAATTTTTGTCTGTGATTAAATTCTCTTGTCGCGTATTCTACATTTTTATCACTATAAGACATACCAGTCGACCGCAAATAGGCTACGACTGCTTTACATAAGGATTTTCTGTTGAAAACCAGTCCAAGAAATGTTCTCAAACCAAAAAAAAGCTGATTTGTTAATAAAATTAGTCGAGTGTAGACATCAACATCTTACTGATAAACTGCTCCACTCCAATCTGGAACTTTTGCTGGCTGTGTGCAAAAGTATTTGTTTTGCAGGCTTTAGAGAACTTCTCTGCTAAATGTGTTTTTAGGTTAACGAGAGACAATTCTTCAAAATCCAATTAGATTATTCAAATCGAGACTGATTATTGCCCATTTACAATGTCTGTGAGATTGATGCTCCAAATTAATTTGGTTTAAGAGATTATTGCCCACAGGTATGAATGGTTGTGTGCATTGGCAACATTCAGGTCAAGGTCAGGCTGCCTTGTTAAATCGTCTGCTGCATTTCTGACAGTGACACTATGGTTGTGTGAAATCTGGAGTGTGACACAATGACTTAAGTGCTACAGCATTTTAAAGTATTTAATATGTCACTAAATATCTCTTTCAGCTTTCGGACTATCCTGCAAAGTCTTTCAGCCAAACGAATGGGATGGTTTTATCAGTGTGAAAGTGTTTCTATTCAATATAAATGTAGGCTGAGACTGTGTGTCGCTAACCTTTTTAAAAACAGTTTCTCTGTTAACTTGTGTGTGCCGCAGGATAATCGCTGCAGTATGTCCAGGCCAATGATCACACGGTCACCAGCCTCCCCACTGAGTAACCAGGGCATCCCGACACCGGCACAGCTCACCAAGTCCAATGCCCCTGTGCACATCGACGTGGGCGGGCACATGTACACCAGCAGCCTGGCCACCCTAACAAAGTACCCAGAGTCCAGGTGAGCAGATTGATGCGTCCAAATGAATCAACCAGCAGAGCTCAATGCCATCTTGAGTTGTGTATTGTGAAATCATACAACTACAATATAGTTGGAATACAAGATGTTTGTACGGTAGGCTAAACAAGATGGTGTCAAATCTTCTAGTTTGATTGATTTAGTTCGATATTTATTTAGATTTAAAATTTGAGATATTCTGGCAGGCCCACATCATGCTGGACACACATACACACTCATATCTCCACATTGGGATTTCAGTTGCGTTTAAATTGATGTGATGAAGACACACATCTTAGTTATTCTGAGGTGGTGAGCAGTTTGTATTGGCGCATAAACCAACATAGAGCAAAGACAAAAGCAGCTCAGTTATTCTGGCAGATGTCAGTGCCGCAGAGAACAGGCCAAAGGGCGCGATGCCATCTGGAGGCGAGAGTCTGTACTGTCGCCGTGAGCACAGGCCCCGAGGGTGGCTTGCTCCCTGCCTCGGGCACCTATACCAGCTGGTCCTGACCTCTTCATCAGCCTGTTGTCTGCTTTGTATAGCAGCCTTATCTTCCTGCTGCCTTCTCCAGTGTGCAAAACACACACACACACACGTTTGTTTGTTTGTTTGTTTGTTTTGTTTGTTTGTTTGTTTGTTTGTTCTTTCTATCGTTCTTTCTTTCCTTTTCTGTCCTTCCTTCCATCAATCTGTCCAGCCGTCCATCTTCTGTCTTGACGATGTGTTCATTGGAGATTTCCAGGCATGCACACATCGCATGGCTCATCTCTACACATGCACACGACTCACTGATGTATGCATGCTTGCCCCCACAACACATTTAGGTAGGCTAAAAGGGGCTGTTACGTGATTCCAACGTTAGAGAAGTGCAACAGATCAATGCCATATAGTGTCCACGTTGTCATGATGTACATTCTCCTGTGTCCCTCCTTCTGTCTAACCCCCCCCCCCCCCCCTTCTCTGTGGGTAGAATTGGCCGTCTCTTTGATGGCACAGAGCCCATAGTGCTGGACAGCCTGAAGCAGCACTACTTCATTGACAGGGATGGACACATGTTCCGCTACATCCTAAACTTCCTCAGGACGTCCAAGCTTCTCATCCCGGACGACTTCAAAGTGAGTTGGCCATCCAGCCGCACGATTGCAGCGCCCTCTCAGCCAGTCAGCATTCCTTATAACCTAGAGTCCCGCAGCGCTCGCGGTGAGCGCTCACAATGCTAGCTCTCTGTGGTCGTGGTTCCCATGCTAGAGACCAAATGATTAGTCTGTCCGAAAACAAAAGCTCCAAGCTCAGCAGATTGTGTTCGTTTTGCGTTCTCCTGGCGTAAGCATAAGTAACTTAGGCCCCCTGCAGCTACGAGTGGCCAAAGATCCTTGAAGATATGAAAAGGGGAAAACAAATGTGCCTCTAGACTCAAATAAATGGATGCCATGTCTGAGACTGGATGTCTGGCTTTGTCCTAAGACAGCATGTGTCCAGAGAGACAGTGAAACTCACTGTATGTGACACATTTGCTTTTACTCCTATGTGTCATTTAGGCCGTAATTACTAGGCTAGCCCTAGGAGGAAACAGATAATCGCATTATCTGATGGGGTGTCCACCGAGTGAGTCAATCAGGGGAAACATAATGTCAAAAAAGGTTCAGACTGAGGTCTATTCAGACGTGGCACATCTGGAGCATAGCATGGGAAAGGTGGACTGGTTATTTCAGACTACGCTGTCCTGTTGGTTACAGATGTTGTCTTCTTCACCAGGGAAACCGCTTGTTTCATTTCACACTGGCCTGTTCTGCAACCTTTTCATTTAGCTGTATGGCTTCTCTATGGGAGTTGCTTATTCATGTAAAACAACCTTGTGGGGAGAAGAACACTCACACTCAGCAGGCTATACTGCACACCAGGATATACATGTTTGCTAACATTTCAAAGATGTACAGCAGACAAACCATGTTGATCAAGGTAGACTATACTCCTCAATTGTATTATAGCACCTGAGGAACCCAAAATCTGGCCACTGCTGGTGTGTGTGTGTGTGTGTGTGTGTGTGTGTGTGTGTGTGTGTGTGTGTGTGTGTGGGGCGGGGGTCTCCTTGTGTATGTCTTGATTGTTGAAGGGGTATGAAAGAATGGAGAGGAATAGAGAGCATGCACTTTCTACGTCCTTACTGTTGACTCAAATGTATGACACTAGGCTAACACTGAACAGGTTTCATAAGGATTTCCTCAGCATAGCAATGACCAACACTACTAAATAACTAAATGTAGCTTGTTTTTTCATCACTCATAGGCAAAATGCACAATGAAAAACACAAAACATTCCAACCAATGACATTACTCAACAGTATGCTAATGGCTCATAAAATGAATGACTCACGTACAGTAAAAGTGAAAGGGCAGTAACAAAAACACTATTAGGGCAATTTACGCGTTTATTATTACACGTTACTATACACACCCAGGCCCAGTTCTTAGTTCAGACTTTATACTTTGAGTTCTGTACTGGTGTTAGGGGATTAGCCTACCACAAAAATGTGTTTTTACACACAGTGTGTGGCTGGAAATAACCACGTTGTTTATCTGAATGAGCTATTTTCAGTAGTACTTAAAGGTAATAGGAAAGTGATTGGAAGCTAATACACTTTTTCTCAAAATCACCCCAGATATAAAAATATATATATAAATAGGAACATAAATGAAGTGGCGAACACCGTACACAACCGTAGCCTTTGTAATGCTTTTCAAATGTGTGGGCTGGAGCTTCTGATAGAGCACCCTATGGCATTGAAGAGAGAGGTACCTGTTTTGTATTTGGAGTTTGAAGTAAGCAAGCCTTCTCGAGAATGACTTAACCTGCAATTTACCAATGTTCTCTTTGTCACCATTTGCCGCTGTTCTCTCTGCTGCCCCCTATAGGACTACAGCCTGCTGTACGAGGAAGCCAGATACTTCCAGCTGCAGCCCATGTTGGCTGAGCTGGAGCGCTGGCGCCAGGACCGGGAGCTGAGCCGCGTGTCTCGTCCCTGTGAATGTTTGGTGGTGCGCGTGGCACCAGACCTGGGCGAGAGGATCACACTGAGTGGGGACAAGGCCCTGATCGAAGACGTCTTCCCAGAGATCGGCGACGTCATGTGCAACTCGGTCAATGCCGGCTGGAACCACGACTCCACGCACGTCATCCGCTTCCCACTCAATGGATACTGCCACCTCAACTCCGTCCAGGTAAAGGCAGCAGGTGGCAGATTTGAGTGTTTCTATTCGTTTACCCACACAACTCCATGTTAAATATCTCTACCTCTATAAAAGACACCCAAAAGTTAGGAAAAAATTGCATTGCCCATTATTTTTACAACTGTTTCCCAATTTGTGAGATTCACTAACATGATAATGCCTTCAGTGTGATTTTCTTTCATCTTCTGTTTTATTGCAGAGATTCTAATTTCTTATGAGGTCTGTACAGTAAAATCTAGAGGACTATCTCATCAAATCTAATCATCAGAAATGCCCTGCAGACAGATGTGTTCTGTGATTAGTTCATCAAAGCATGGGTTTAGCAACCCGTCATTATTCTAAATCTACCATGATCTTTGCTTTAGTCTGACTGGAATACCAACATCGCCTCATTTAACGTAGCAGAGTTGACTGATGGTCATCATCCATGTATGGGTTTTATATTCGTCTTTTTGAGCAGTCTATCCATAAACTCCTCTCCCTGCATGCCGTGCAAAGGCATGGAAACACTAATCACCCTTCTTGGTTTTGAAGTAAATGACAATGATCGGCCGATGCTGTATTTTTCTAGAACAAAAGTAATGTAGAGTGTTAGAGTGACCTTTCTTATAGAAATGTGTTTATATATCCCCAAGGAAAATTAATTTATTACCAGCCATTTCTTGAGGTCATTTGGACTAGAGGTGGCACATTGCTAAACACTGAAATAATATAAGGGAAAGGCTGAAATAATATAAGGGAAGTCTGTGGCTTTTAAGACAATTTCTGCTGCTGCAAAACCACCTAGTGGTAGGCTTGAGAATTGCAGTTTGAAAGAGTAAATCGCATAAACCAGATAGAAAATCTCCTTTTAATGTCACTATTCATTACACGCATACTGTGTATATACTTTTCATACCTCAGCATATGTATCCAATCCCTAAATTGTGAAATGGCACTGTTTCATTTGTAGTTGTGCGGCCATATGTTTGTGATCATGTATTGACTATGCATGTATTAATGTAAAGCTATTCCGATACACGTGAATAATAAGAGGTTTTTTTTAAAGACTAATTTTAAGGGAATCAAATGAATGCCTCTTTCCCATAAATGAACAAATAAACCTGTCTGTGAAATAAGGGCATTTGAGAGAGAGAGAGAGAGAGAGAGAGAGAAAGAGAGAGAGCGAGAGCTCCCTGGCAGGTTGTCCCCAGGCTGGGCCCATAATCCTGTTTGGTTATTAAAGCACGCCGGCGGTAGATGCTGTATCTGCGGCTAATGGAGGCGAGGCGGGGGTTTCGGGAGGGGGTGGGGTTGGATGGGGGGCAGAGAGAGCTGCCAGCAGTCGGGGGACCTTTGTAGTTTTGGCAGAGGCTTGAGCCTGAGGCAGAGGGAGAGAAGGGGGAGGGGGGAGCAGGCCACAGTGAGCCAAGTGGCAGAGAGAAAGGCTCACTGCTCCCTGGGGCGTATTCGATGGAATGTGATCTCACAGCCCCCCTGGACACGTCTGTAGATGTCTGCAAGGCTGCCGGATCAGGAACAGCTTTATACACACAACACACACATGAACGTGTTCTCTCTCTCTCACACATGAACGTGTTCTCTCTCTCTCTCTCTCTCTCTCTCTCTCTCTCTCTCTCTCTCTCTCTCTCACACATGCACACTAAACAGTCCAGCACACTGAACTATAAGAATAATCTATGAAACGCTGAATCCAAATGCATGCTCACTTTATCCTCATCCTTTTTCCCAGTATCCCAGTTCCAAAGAGTTGTCGCAGGCCGTATGTTTCTGCACTCTTCCCTGCGCTACTTCCAACGCTAGACACAGAATTACCTCAGCACACTGACTGCAAGCGTTTTGGGCGCAAGCCCAGATCCATGTAGCGATGTACAAAATGTTAGTGGCTGCATTCGTTAGCACCGCACCGTGTATCCGAACCAACAGACCTCTCACGATACGATAGCTTTGTGCCCTGACCCACAAGTAGCATCCGTGCGGTAGAGGCGATAGGGTATGTTGCTAATTGCCCCTGTTGTAAAAGCTGTCAATGGGTTGAGGTTTTAGTCAGGAAGGTAAACTTGTGGTGTTATCATATCCCTGTCCTTGATGTTTCCACCTTCCTCGCTTCACCCAGGTCCTGGAGCGTCTCCAGCAGCGCGGGTTCGAGATCGCCGGCTCGTGCGGTGGCGGCGTGGACTCATCCCAGTTCAGCGAGTACGTCCTGAGAAGGGAACTGAGGCGGACGGGTCAGCGAACACCCAATTCAAACAGGATAAAACAGGAGCAGCTGGACTAGAGACCCCCTGACCACTAGGAGATGCTAGACTTTTCCCTGTGGCAGCCAAACTCTTGATGCAGCAGAGCTCTGTGGACTCTGTTTCTGTTTGTTCCTTGTCAATGTTTTTTTTTGTTTTTGTTATTTTCTTGAGAACCTATAAATAAAAAAGGGTGTTGAAGGAGATTTCTATGTCACAAGAAGATACAGTACAATATATTCAATTAGTTTTAAATCTCAAGGACATTTGTGATAGTCTATTCCCATAAATCGATTGATAATAAAAAAAAATAAGAGGATTTATATATAGCTACTGGATCCCAAACAAAAGTTTGTTTTAAAACTTGGAACCTACATTAGGTTGAGTATGATTTATATTGCCACAACTTAAATATAAATTGTTGATTTAGCATGACGCATAGCCTAGCACCAGTGATTTGATTTTGTTTTCCCACTGGCATATTGGCAACCGGCAAATTAATTCCCCTCTATAATATGTCGCTTACAGAATAGAATGTCTCAGCTGTCATGAACCATTCATTCATAACATAAGAGAATATCTGATATTTTAATGATTTGTTCCATAGTTAAAGAGTTTGAATACTGTGACGCCAATGAGGTGCTTTTACTTAAATGGAAGATATTTTATTTGACATTGCTATGAAATATAATTAATAACATACTGTAAGTATCATTCAAATGTATGTCTTAGACCTTTCTATAGTTGATAACTCAAATCATTTAGTAAGTTATGTCATACTGTTTGCCTCATTGGGGTGTGAACAATGTGCCCATTTTAACCATCTTGGGAATGATTTAATTGGATTGTAACATTCCCCTGAGAACTAACTTTTAAATGCTATTTGTGTTTGTGTTTTTTTTACATTGAATATTTTTAAAGTTAAATTGTTGCCTCAGATATGACTGAACATATTATAGCTTATTGTACAACCCAATCAAAAATCACTTTTAACTCTTAGCAAATGTTGATATGAAGTTGCATATAAAGTATTTCTAACATGACTGACCCACCTATGCTCCCAGAATTTGAGTAAAGAGGAATGTAGCACAACTCAATTTGAAATAAATCTTCAACTGAAGAGTTTCATTGGCTTCCAGTTAATTATGTTTCATTTCATGTATATTACATTTGTTTGTGTATTTTTTGTGAAGGTCATTTTTATGAAATAATTATTAAGGAATGTACAGAATTAGTACAATAAATAAGTGTTACAAAATGTTATAAATTCCAAGAGCCCCTTTACACTGAAGCTGTCAACTAATCTCTACTCCCCATAGACCTCTCCTATAGGCTGTTCTGCCCAATCACTGCCATAGCTGTGTTTCTATAGTACACTGAGGCAGAACTGGGGCTCTGTGGCTGGTTCCTCCTGACTATTACTCTCAGTTCAATTTTTTTACAGTCTGGAAACCCTGTTTGCATTTTCACAGCCACCCTGCTGGCAGACCAATCAGGGTGGCTTAGTGAGATGACATTGAAGTCAAGCGTGTTTCAAAATGGAGCTAAATAAAGATATTAAAACCGAAATAAAAGTTAACCAGAGGTCTACGCGCGGTAGGAGACAACATCTGTTAATACTTCCAATGTAGCGTGCCTAACCTATTCACAAAGTTAATATTGATTATGAGGGGCATTCTAACACAGTCACCTTTGGAAAATTAAATTAGATTTTAAATATTTGCAACAGTTGTCAGTCAGCAGTCACATAGACCGTTCTTGAACATATAGTTATTATCAACATGCATGGTCATTTCAGAAATAAAAACAAGCTCTTTATGAACTCTCTACAGACAAACAGGTGAAGCTAATCTTCCCAGGGCCATAGCGCACCTCTGAGGATTCTGGTGCATTGGTGACTGGATGCTGCATTATTTACTTAGTTACATTGAATAAAACTGACTTCTGTCCACACAAGTCCTGTCAGTTGTGCTTCCACATATCCCTGCAGGGCCAAAATCCAAAGTGAAATCCCACACGGAGCCCTGTCGTCTTGTCTTCATCCCTTTTGGCAGAATCTCCACTTTCTTTGGCTATCTGCGGTTTGTGTTATGTCTCCCTTTCAGCCCTCTGTGCCCTAGATTCCCATTTGACTGACTGTTATTCTCATAGGCTAGAGGTACAACTGTGTGTTTTGCACAGCAAATCTGTTGTTCTCAATCATACAATTACCTTTCCACTGACAAGTCTGGAACATTCCCAAAAACTCAGTCTCTAGTCATTCAAGCACAAGCTTTTGTTCAAATAAAAATTAATAATACATAAATAATTTTGAACATAACTAAATGCCATTTGATCAACAGTCAATTAACACATCGGCTATTTTGGTAATCCTTCCCTCCAACAGCTGTCATTAGTGTTTACCTATGGGGCAGCTGGATGTAATGAGGACCTTCTTGGCCCTATCGCGGCCCACTTGGATTCAGACCAAGTTCAAAAGGAATTAGTGATAGTCTGCTCCTAGGACGCAGCCTGTCGGAGGAAAGATGAATGGCATGGAGAAACCGGCTTCCACTCCTGTGAAGGAGAGAATAAAGCTAATTTGAGATCCTCCTCTCTTTGTGGTGTGCTGTGATCGTGTCTCTCTAGTGATTATTGCCCTCATCAAAAAGCAAAGAGTTGGGGCCCAGAGATATTCGCTGCGGCCATCTTGCCTACTATGCCCCGGGCTCAGCTTACTCACCACTGTGTGAAGGTCAGTAGCTGGACTCATTCACCTCGTCTTCTAATCATCTTTGTACTACAATACCCTGTGAGCAGCAGCTATACTGTGCCTAATGAATGCCCTGGCTGAGCACACAGATTAGACTGTGTAGTGCATTCTTGTCTCTTGCTGACTTCTCTTCAATGCTGCTGCCTGGGTTGAACTGTAGCTACATTTCTGTACAGTGTACTGTAGGCCGCCTACCTGTATCGAAAAAGCCTCTTAGCCATTTTAGGCCAGCACGATAATTATAAATGTAACCCATGGCAAAAAAGCAAAACAAAACTCTTCACATCTTTTCCCATCATTTATGCCTCCCCCGTCTCTCTCTCGCTCTCTCTCTCTCTGTCTCTTTCTCTCTCTCTCTGTCTCTTTCTCTTTCTCTTTCTCTTTCTCTCTCTCTCAAACCCCATGCCCCCTCTCTCACAGCCTCAGGAGCTGATTTCAAAATTCCAGATATCTCATAGTGAGACTGGAGATTGAAACCTCATAAATACCTTTATTACAATATAATGGCCACATATTTTTAGACATTATTTCAACTAGAATTATTTCTGCTGTCTTCTTGATGAATGCTTCCCTGGAGTTTGACTTAAATATTCTCAAATGGACATTCACTAATGTTGCGTATAAACCTAGGTAACAAGCTTTCTATGTACCTGTTAAACCAAATGAACACAAAGTAGTCTGTGCAGTCATTTGTCTTGCTTGCATATGGCCCTATACACTATATGAAAGGCCTATTATACGTCCTGATTATTTAAATACTGCACTAGCTTGAGGTCTTTACCTTTATCACCTCTATTATGCTTTATTCAAACCCAAATAATGGTCTAAATGGAGGAAATCATGACTTGTCCTGTCAAAAAAAGCTTAGAGTTGTCAGAACTCATATAAAAATGCATCGAGCTGTCCCGCATTCGTCCCGAACCATTTATTAGCATGTTCCATCCATGCATGCAGTAGTGTTTGATATGAAAGTGTAGCAGAAGGTCGAGGTTCACTAATAAAAGAGCAGATATTTGACAAAAACCTCTCACCAGGTGGTGGAGGCACACTGAGCTCTGATATACGTGACACTGCTCCAAGTGGAGGATTTGGGGTAGTTGCGCCTGACCTCGGAGCTTTCCATTGTTTATTTATCAATCTGGCCTTGAGTCATGGTGTAGTTGCATTGAGGAATTTCAGACCGGACTGCGGTCGCTGCAGACCCCTCTGGCATACACTGTACACTGAGAGAGAATCATTTATATTCCACTCCAGAGGTAACTGTAGAACACGAGATTGGGAAACAGCTCAAACGCCACTCTCCTCGCCAGGCTCAAGGCACAGAGAAACCGAGGAGTGTTGTGGAACTGCAGAGCATCTGTGCAACTTGTTTTCAGACTCCATAGTTTTTGCCAAAATCACTTTAAATGTATGCCGTACTCTTAGCCTATACACACACACACACACAACATAGGCAGATCATGGGGATGAAAGGACATGTTCAGCGGCACTGACAATCTGACCACTATACGTGCTAGACTCAAAGCTGCCTTTAAAAAAGGCCTGCAGGATGTTTTAAGTGACTGAGATAATTGCAAATGTAGCCTTTGGCGAAGTCATCGCCATAGCTGCCCCGATTGTGCTCTTTTTCCCTTTTATTCTCTCTCTCTCTATCGCTCCTTGTACCTTCTCTCTCTCAATTGCGAATTACTGTAATAAGGGCTATAAAGCCTTGATTAAAAGGTCTCAACTGTACCATATTACTCACCAGTAGAAGCCTCCTGCTTCGGCCTTTCACACAGGGCAGACCTGCATGTTAGCAGTACTCTAATGATTGTGGAGCTCGCCATTTGAGGGCCAGCCATCCATCATAGTGGGAAGGCCAGGGGCTTTATTATAATACAGAGGACAGACGTGCTCTGAGGCTATGTGGGACACAATAGAGGTCTTTCAACAGACCTATAAATACATGATCTGTCAGAGTCACTGTCCTGCGGGCGCTCTCAGCCAGGCTCGAGCCCTCCGGTCGGCCATCACTTATGCTAAGATATGCACTAGCCCCCCGGGCTAAAGGCTAGGCTCAGTTCATTTCAGACCCTCATCAACCACCCTATTCTACCTCCAGCCATGATAATAAATAAGAACAAGATGAAAACGTGATTTGTTATGATGGAGAGCAACACCTTAACAAAACAAACAAACGAAGATGTGTGACTTGACTCTGTGGGAGCAGTAGGCCTCCTATCCAAAACAGCAGTTGCTAAAATATTCAAGTGATCTTTCGTGTAGCATCACATTTATAAATATGAAAATCCTCAGACATACTCAGAAACTGAAATAAATGGGTTGCATACTCATCCACTTGTTTGTCACTGGCATGAGAGAGCAAATATGTTCCAGATTCTGACAAATAGGAGTTGTAGTGATGCATATCAAATAGGCCCACGCACTGCACCTGTGCTGTGAGTGTATTGTATTGTGCACGGTGCATTTGAAACGCCTCGAGCGGCTGAGCGCGGGTCCGTTAATAAAGTGTCTTTAATCATGGGAACAAGTAGAATATCATTCTATTCCATCAGGTTTTTCCCGCAGTATTGTTTCCAGTGAGTGTGTTTTAGGCGAAAAATGCACCTCCAGCTTCCCCCCGTATCTCAGGTGAGAATCGCCTTTCACCATTCGCCCCCGAGACAAGATCAGCAATCGGGGAAATAGGGGGTGGGGGAGGAGTGGTGGAGTTATTTTGGAGATTAGTGTGGTGGGGGGCTGTCGTATGTTGCAGGTGAACATTTTAACTCTGCATAATTCCATATATCCCCACCACCTTAATGTATTAAAATCCTATTTGTCCTCAGGGCGCAAACCTGCAGCAGATTATGTCCGGGGTGCGCTGAGTGGAAACTCAACTACAACTCCCACCATGCACAACAATAATCACCCGGACAGAAGGTTGGTATTCACCGTGCCGAGCGACCAGAGAGGATACATACGATTTTACTTTCCGCTGCGGGAATAATAAGTAGGCTAAGTAGGCTATTGCTAATTTGACTGGTAATAGCATGTTTACATAAAGTGATAGTCCAAGCCAGACCGCAGGCACACATGGCCCCACAGAGACAGGCCTAACCATTATCAACCCCAAGTTCATCCTGTTTCCATGATCCCATCCAACCCAACAAGCCCCGCCTCCCTCTCTTGTGTAGGTATTGTAGGCCACTGTGCAGATTGTTCCTGTCCCCTTGACAGCCGAGCCAGGTATGGGGGTATAGTGTTGACAGCGTGCCGACGCTCCAGATATAGTGCTCACTACTCCATGATGGTGCTTGCC
>JAODUH010000009.1:2393443-2404401 GCA_027564835.1 Typhlichthys subterraneus | reverse complement strand
AGTACGCGCATACATCATCAAATTAAAACGTTAACGTTAATGTTAATGGGGGTCCCCCTCTCGGTTCCCCTCCCCATCTCACTCATCACCTTCCCCCAGATCTCCGCTTGCCACAGCTGCCGCCTCGCAGTCTCGCCCAGAGCCTTCGCCATGGCTTCCCAGCTCCCTCAACCTCCGCCCCGCGGCCAAGAACAGTTGGGAAAAAAACACAGGGAACGGAGGGAAATAAAACTTCAGGCGCACCACGCAAGGCCATCTGGGTAATCTTGTTCAAAAGGCTTGAGGTGATAGCTGCAATTTACACAGGCAGAAAAAAAAAAACTAATTTCCATACCTACCAGCCTCAAGGAGACGAAATTGAATAAACCAAGAATTAGAAAAGAATTACACTAAAACCAATATGGAATATTCAACATTTGTTCGTTTTGTTCTTGTAACCAACCCCATATCTCCTCCCCCAACCCCACCATAAAAAACATGCTCACATAGTAGGGTGAACATTCTCACAGCAGGGCTAACGCGAAGGTGTTGTGCGCAAATGACGTGCACACACATGCACACATACTGTATGGTTAAAGACCTATACACACCCACTGATGCTGAGACACACACACACACACACACACACACACACACAGAGGCAGACTCACATGCACAGAGCCTTGGGGGGAAACAATATTTGTGATGAAAGCAAATCAAACTGAAATCCAACACGTTAAAGTCAAGTTGATTAGTGTGAAAATGTAAATGCATCTTCGAGTGGCATATCCCACAGTCATAAAGATATGTTAATTTGCAACTAAATGGCTGTAAGCAGAATTCTGCTTATATAAACCTTGAAACATGCCGCATTTGTAAAATGTGCCTTAATTTAATGAAGTAAACACCACCACAAAACAATAAATGCCCCAATTAAAGAACAAGCATGAAGTGAAGTGTCTATTTCCCATTTTGCCCCGGCGGACATGTGTACCCAAGCGTGTCTGCGCATTAACCGACGCGCAGACGCATAATACACATTGCGTGAGCGCTCGTAAACATCATGCCTTCACGTTTCCCGCATTAGCATATGTGCCTTGTTGTTAGATGTAGGTTATCTGGTGTGAGATCGCTGCCAGTGCAGCCCTGCCTCTGTGGGTGCATGTGTGTGTGTGTGTGTGTCTTGCCTGTTTGCGATGGCCACGGCACATATGCATCCCTACTACATGAACACAATGCCACCCCTGATAATTGTTTGCGTGTTATCAGAACATATTGCGGTTGGAAGCGCATCGAAGGCTGGCTGTGCCATCTCCTCTTCCTTCCCCCTTATCCTTCCCGGACCCTCTGTCTGCGTGTTCGTTGCGTAGCTGGCCTGCTTCTCACTCTGCCCCCTCCCCCTCCCCGGGGGGCATATCCCATCAGGCCCTCTGTGCTCCAATGTGTCCCGACAGACCTGATGAGATCTGAGTGGCTGAAGGGTTATTCCCTGCTGCCTGCTGTCTTTTCTCCTCCGTGCCTCCACCCCCACCCCACACCGATGCGGGGCCGAGCCGACTTGCTCTGCACCTCCCATGGAAGGAAGCCAGCAACACGTTTGTAATTATCTGCTGTCACACGAATGTTTATCCGCCGAGAGCCCTGCGTTTAGCGGGCCTGCAAGGAGGATATCAGCCGCCTTGGAAATGGAAAGGCCGCTTCAATCTTCCAGTGAATCATCCGAGTATTTTGGAATATTAGCGCTCGTGTGTGTTTGTTTCTGCTCTTTGTATCCCTGTGACACACATGGCAGCTTGATTATGGTGCAGTTCATTCATATGAGTTGCATTATAAAACCACCGCTGAAGAAAAACAATGCCCTTGATCCACACACACACACATACCACGCACACAAACACACGCACACATACACACGCACGCTAGAACACACACCCACACACACGCACAGTATAGCCTGAGGGTTTGCAGGGAACAGTGGGGGTTGGATACTGGGGCATCAAACCAGGGCTTAGAAACAGAGACATACCAACCGGAACCTTATACCTACAGGGTGTGTGCATTTATGCGTGTGTTTGCGTGCATGTGTGTCTCTCAATTCACACATATGGCAAGAGCTAGTGTCATTTAACACAAGGGACAGCGTGCAAAGGGAATAGACCAGGATCTATATAAGTGTGTGTGCGTGTGTGTGTCAGGGCAGTGGTACTGGGGGAGGGGGGCTATGTGAGGATGCTTGTGCTATGTGCGTACGAGTGCAATGTAATTGCATACTAGTCAGGGAAAATGAACTGCCTTGGGGCACTGTGGCCACGACCGTCCTGATATCTTAATCTACCGACCTCGTAAAAACACTGTCCTTCCTATGCCCCTCTGCTTGTCATCACGTGCTGTCACACACTTATAATCATCCTCTTTAAAATCATTTGGCCAAAGACAGTCCACCTACTGGAGTCGCTCACACACACCAACAGGTTTCCGCCTTTAATTAAAGAAAGTAAAAAGTGAAGACAAAACAGATCAGCTGTGTTTTCCTGAGGTATTTTTTATTGATATTTCTCAGCAGACTTTAGGTGTGGGTCTATAGTGCCTCAAGTCCACTGTAATGTTTTCTTGATCAATGATTAACTCCTTTAGTCAAGATCTTAGATCACTTTAGTGACATCCCTGTAGGTGTTCTAGTTTATCTCATGGCTATAATGAACCTGAACAACGAAGAGATGGCTGCTGAAAATGGCTCAGGGTGGACGGAGATGAAGCAATGTTATTAACCTCCTTGTGTCCATTCAAGTGGAACGACTCAGCATTCACTTAGTTTACCCCAGTAAAACATACAGGAAAACAAGTGCCTTTCATCACTAGTTTGCTGTAAATGACAGTTATAAAAAGCATGGAAGAAGAAATGCATATTTAAAAATGTATTTTACATATACGATCACATATGTCACTTTATAGTATGCGCACAGATGCCCAAATGTCTTCTGATGTATATGTTTGAAAGTACAGTTTACTAAGAGAGAAGGGGAAGGGGTAAGCATGGTGTGAGCTGTAGGGAGAGATGTAGAGATGAATCGACCACAGCAGTGGTGGAAGAGGCTGGACTCACATCTGGAGTCTGTCCACAATAACAGCATTTGTATAAGCTAGTTTCAACTACAGTGCAGAGTGCTGTTAGACAACAAAAACAACAACTGGAGTGTCACGTGACATATGGACATTGTGTTTTGTCAATTCTGTCATTTTATTCTTTGATAATACCCAAGAACATGTCACCGTTTTGGGAAGGGGCACGTGTGACCCTCATGCACGTGACCAGTCTAGCCGGCTTGCCAACAGAAGGGTTGTAGAAAGCAGGCAGGTCAGGAGTCACTCACGTCACGTGACACCCCCCGGGGGCTGTGTTGGGAGTGACAGGCAGACAGAGCAGAGCACTGGTGAAGCTGCAAGCCCACGGGTGAAAAAGAGGTCAGTGGCCACAGGAATCAGTGGAAAAGCGCCCGGAGCCACTGTCCTTAATGAGAGCACATCCCCTGGGGTGTATTCCCCAGCCTCAGTGCCACATGAAAAACCCCAATCTATACAGACTGCTACAGGCACAACACAGCAGCCATTTTCATGCTCTGTTCCCATAAGCCAGGAGCCATCTTGTGAAGTAAACAAACCCCAGAATAACCATATGCACCTTGGCACCAGAGCAGAGTCATTATTCATATTGTTTTATAAAACCTTGTTTGTTGCTGTACCTTTTGTTTCAGCGTGAAAGATCTTAAATACTCAGGTCTCAATAGAAGCCACCTCCAATGCATTGTTAATCAATTTATTAATAAAGCGTGTGTGCTGCTGACAAACAAGCAAAGGAAAAAGAGCCAAACAGCGTGAGAGAAACACATTTGGAAATAAACTTTGAGTTGCTCATTAGATTAAGAAAATTATAAGAATAATAACCCTAAGCAGTGCCTGCGGAGAGAAATCTCATTAACAGGTTTTTCGATTCCTTCTTTCAATACATTTGTTAGAAGTGTTCAATTATCACCCGCCCTCTCACCTCCAAGACATGGAGTGACAATAAGCCCCCAAGGACCGTATGGGCAGGGGGCTTGTGTGCGTGTGCTCACACACACATGCGAGTACAGCAACACCCACACAGACATACACTTGCAGGATTTCCTGCGGTAATGGACTTTCTGACCATTTGTTTAATACTGTCAACAAACAGGAGAAGCGCTCTGGGGCTACTCGGGCAATGTGGCCCACTCTTGTCTGAGTGTAAGCACATGCAACCACAAATAAACACACATCTCTTCCAGACTCATGTGAATGCACACAGCGAGGTAGCTTTCGCTTCTAGTAAATATAGTTTATGAGGAACACTCCGATTAATGAGATGCTATTCTTTGGAAACTGCACTCAACCAGTCAGGTTTCAGAAAAGCAACCCAATTTTCATTCTTTCATCTGTTTCCAGTCGGAGTTGGCCTGCAGGCTACATCCGTGAGGCAGGAGTTTTGGAACACTATGTTTGCTCTGAAACCATTCACTGTGACCCCCCCACCCCCACCCCCTTCCCCACACACACTCCCTCTTCATCTTCTCAAGACAGTGCAGAGGGCTGGGATTGTAGCTTTGCCCACCTAGAGAGCAGCATCTCTACTGAAACACCCCCTGGTGGCAGCCAATGGCACTGTGCAACTTTGGGCTGTGCTTTGCAGGACCATCACTGACTTCACTGGTACCAGGCACCTCAACACATCCTCACATCCTGAGGAACAGAAATAGCACTGGATCATATGGCGCTCCTCACTAGGATACATACTATACAGTATACAGCTGTTTTCAATCAGTCAAGGTGGCTTTTCATTAAATATAGGGATAGGTTATTGTGGCTGAGAGCAGAGAATGAACCATATGTTTCCAGGTTTTTTTACTTTCTGCAATCTGTTCTTCGCCAGAATATACATTTTTGCTTTTCTTTTCTTTCTAAACATTAGATTAATTGTGATGGATTTCTAGGGGAAATATATGTAATGCATATTTGTGTAAAATACAGTGTCAACTATCTCATACTAAAGCAGATTGCGGGGACTATTTAATAATTATCTGAAGGAATTTCCTTTTTGCCATTAGTGTCTGAGAAAACTACACTTTTTAGATGTTAAATTATGCATTTTCTACTTTGTCTATGACCTTGATGAAATGAAGTCCCCCATAAGGCGTCTTTTGGGGGTATTGAAACCGTTATGCCTTAAAGGTAGACAGCCCACACTAGAAAAAGGAGACCTTTATCCAACATGTCCTTGGGTAAGACCTGTATGCAGAAATATGGATGCAAACTGAATCAGGAATGAGAGAAATGAACGATAAGGCAACCAAGCTGCCATGTACAAAATATCAAAATATGGTCACAAATATGTGATTATAGTATTTAACTGTTCTATGTAAAAGGGGCTATGATATTTATAGATTTGAAGTTAAGTGAGTAAAAGCTGATACAGTGTCTATCTTAGCTGGAGGCAACAGTGTAGTTATTTATTTGCAGGCCCTCCAGCAGCAAACCTGGCTTTTTTCATTTCCATTTCTTTGTGACTGTTGACACTGCAGAACTGCAGCTTGTTCATTCATATACAGTGAAATAATAGTCAGAGGAAAAAAGAGCAAAATTTTAATATGTGGAAAGTATATTATTTTCATTTGAATAGTTCTATGCTGCTCATAATTTACAGTGGATTGTTGTTGTTGGGTATATGCTACTACAGAATAATCATCCTGTTCCTAAGAATATACGGAAAATAAGATGACAAGCCACTAGTAAACAGAGTGATCTTTTGAGAAAGCAACTCTCGACAGAATGTGGACTCAAATGCGCATGCACACACACACACACACACACACGCACGCACGCACACACGCACACGCACACGTACGTGCACACACACACACACACACACACACAATCACACAGTCAAAGTTTCAGTGCTTAGTTTTGATTCAGCTCTTCGTTTGCCACAGGGCCCAACTCCGGTTAGCTCCAGTATTAGGCTCAATTAGAACGAGATCCAATTAGAGGGCTCTTTTCCCCTGGGGCAAGGAGAGGCAGGAAATGGAGACTGAGAAATGTATAAGTCGACAACATGCGGACACAGCCAACGTAAACAAACTTACTCTGTTGATCTCTGCTGTTGCTATGCAGTAGTCCTCTGAGAGTTAAAGCCCTGCTAGTCTAAGCTATGAGATAAAACAAAATAAAAAAAAAGGCCCTGCAGCAAAACATGAACTCTGTGAACACAAGGGCTCCGACACCATGAAGGGAACGTCTGGGCCCAGAAAATGAAAAGCCCACAGGCATTTTCCATTTACAGCTAAAAATCCAGCACTAGCTCCTAGCCAGGGTTAGTATCATACTCTCAAAATGAGCACTTACACTACCGGGAACAAATGAGCTGCTCACTATATTGTCACTCTATTAAATCTATCGGTTAATAGATGTATACTATAATACTGACATAAATCAATAATGTATCTAAAAGAAATAAAGTGCAAAAGGAGAGATGAAGGCAGGAAGCAAGGAATAATGCAAGCAAAAGGTAAGAAAAGCAAAAAGAAAGCAAGTAAGAAAAAAGAGAGAAAGAAGGAAGGAAAACGAGGGAACAACACAGCTCTAGCAGTGTAACTGTGAGCTCAATATTTCCGTCTTCCCTCCGTATGGTTAGAGGTGGTGATGGCGGCCATGTTGTGTGAGCTGTTTGGGCTTGCCCTTGCCTCGGGCGTATAGTGTTCCTCCCCCAGGCACTGTGTGAGGGAAATGATGTGTGGTGCTCGGGCAAACCTTGACCTGCCTTCCAGGAGGCTGCACACACAACGAAATGAGCACAAACAAAGCAGGGGTAGGGGATGCGGGGTAGGGGATGCGGGGTAGGGGGTGGGTTTGTGGATGGGGAGGGCTTGCTGTCAGACAGCCATGTAAAAGTTATAGCGTCTCTGACGGTTTTGTTTATGTCGGATCTCGCTACATGTTTTTCATCCATGCCAGGATGCATATCTCTTTGATTGGGATGTGCTCAGGTGTTGTGGGTGGCATCTTGGTACACGGTGACTGCGGCCTCTGAGGGTGGAGTGTGCAATGATACATTTTCCTTCATGCTCTGCCAAGTTCTGTTTAAGTCAAGATGGAAATCCCATTATGTCACGTGTCTACACTGTGAAACTCACTTTTGAAATTAGCTTCAGATGCTAAGGAGTTGCTGCTGCTATAAGTGCTCTTGGTCTAATTTGTAACCTCACTGTGAAGCAATTAAGACAAATAAATACAACATGTATATGTAACATGTATTTTAAAGGCAAATTCCTTGATTTATGTCTGTATTCCCATGTTGTTGAACGTTGGCCGGATAGCTGCCAGGCTAGCTGCCTAGCTGCCTACACCTGAGTGCGACAATTTCAAGGACAGTTGTGTTTCCAAATATAAACAGTGCGCTTGGGCAAACATGTGGGACTCTGGAATCACTCTAACACAATCAAAGTGTGTATTCAATTCTATTCCATTCTAGTCTATTGTATTCTGTAATTTCAGGGAAAACCTATTTGCATAATGTTACATAGTACGGTGGTATGAAAACATGCTGTTGTGTTTACCCAGGGAGGATTACATGCATTTATTGGTGTAAGTGGAGGGTGTTGACGGATGATATACCCATAGTCTGCATGTCACATCACAGCGTTTACCTGTGAAAAGCCTAGTCAAATTCATTACATACTTTAGAGACAAGTCATAAATGCAATAATTAGCACAGCATGCTTTCCGCCTGGCTGGAAGTCTCTCTCGATAATGAACAAAGGGTAGGAAATTAGCTTTTGTCTCATAAAGTCACAACTTCAAAGATCCCCGCCATTGCATTAATACAGCCATAGCCTGCAGCAACATGGATGAGAGTAAAATAAGCTCTCTCTCTCTCTCTCTCTCTCTCTCTCTCTCTCTCTCTCTCTCTCTCTCTCTCTCTCTCTCTCACACCCCATACCACTCAAGGTCTATCTCAGGACAAACACTGGGAACCTGGCTGTTATGGACCACACACACCGCAATGGTACCTTGATGGAAAGGACTGGGGAAGAAGAGAAAACAAACAAGCCAAGCAAATAAAATAAATAAATAAATAAAAGAATGTTTGCAGTGTTTGAAAATCAATCCAAGCCAGGTCACATAAAATAGCAAAGAGCCAATGTTTTATATCCAAAGAGGGAACATGCATGGTTTGCATTAGCAGTGCTCCCTCTCCAGGTAAAACACGGGCTCCATCCATTACGCGTGCATGCAGCTGGATGTACACTTCATCACACCGGGTCGACGATAGACTGGCCCGCGGGGTCCCAGCTGCTTCTTGGCCCGGACGAACTGCGGGGCCGACCTCCCCTAACTGTTGTTCCGGGCAGCTGCCCTGCGGAGGGTGAGCGCTACACTGATTCCGGTGAAGGGTCAGCCAGCCCGTGCTGCATTACAGCACATTAAAAACGTAACATAAACAGCCAAGTGTTTGTTGTTCAGCTGATATGATTGATGGTGACACAGTTCAGGTCAGTGGCTATGCCAGCCGTGACTTTGCACCTGATATGAGATTGCCCTATGCGTTATTGTGTGAAAATCTACAGTGTCAATGGTCACATTACTTAGTGTACAAAAAGGATATCTGAATCAAACAGAAGAGGAATCCATCTACTTGCAGCTTGCAGGCTTCAGAGGAGGAGCTATGTTGTAGTCTGTCACTCAAACCAGAGCCCAACAGACACCACAACAACAACATCTATATATGGATTTTGAATTAAAGTGCAGTCAACAAATGTCCGCCCCAGCTAACTGTTAATTTTGAAACACATAACTGTTATATGGTGTGAGCATTCAGTAAGAGTTTCAAACCAAAACAACAGCATTTTTTAATGCGGGTTTTAAAGCTATAGTCAGCTATTGCAAGCTAATTGTAAGCTAATACACTTTTTGCCAAATTCACCAAATATCCCAATGCATTTCGCTAGCTTACTGTTCTTTCTTTGTGTATGTACTTTACACAGCCCTGGCTCTGTAAATATGAGCATAAACAAAGTGGCAAACATATATCGCAACAACAAAGCCATAGTACTAGGCTTTGCTTCACAATACATTTCAATGTGAGGCGGCGCTGTGGAAGGATCATGTTTTGGTTTGAACTAGAGGTTAGCAAGCTCTCGAGAATAACTAATCCTGCCTTTAACCACAAATAAGTGTTTCATCCACAAATAAAAGGTGATGTTCCACCAAATATGTCAATTTGATACTAAATATATCAAATTGTTGTATATTGAGGTGAAAATCAATTACTGGGTATACCTTTAAATGATTCACAATGTCATAGCATTCAACGTCTGTGAGCACCAAGCTGTAAGAAATGTAACAGCGCCGAAGACGGGGGTTGGCCAGAGAGTCACCGGTGGTTGAAGGCACAGTCTCTCTGCTCCTTTATCTGCCAGGATCAGTTATTAGTTCTGGCAGTGTCCCTCCCTTTACCTCCTGGAGAGAGGTGGCTCTCAGCTGGGGAGAGCAGCCAGAGGCGACACTGTCTCTGTTGTGGGGGACACGGGTAGGACGTGAGAGACTCACTGCAGGTGCAGAGCAAACCAGCGCGAGGGCGGACACCCGGGGGGGGGGGGGCTGTTTTTATCACCAAAGTCACGCGTGTTTTGGAGGGGGCATTTTTAGCGTAGGGACATTTGTTTTTAGTAGGACAGATTTATTGGAGGGAAATAATGGGAAAGGGAAGTGGGCTAGAATGTTTCCTCTCTAACTTGATCATGAAATGACTGACACTTGGCCTGAAACGTCATGGCCTGCCAGTGGTCATAAGGAGCCACTTTATGTTATACACTATAATGGATTAATGATAAGCAAAACAAACAGATGGGGTGTTACATATTTTAAAACATCTGATTTTAAACAGGGTATTTCCATATTTAAAGAGGATAGCCTATAAACATGGAATTAAAGAGTCCCCTCCTAATTGACAAGGAGCGTACATACATTTAGTTAAAGTCACATGACACACAAATGGACAAACAATGTTTTATAGTCTATTCTCTTCTCTCCCCTCTCTGGCCATACACGGTGCGATGCGTGGGATTGGCTCAAGTGTCCTGATCAGGTCCTGATGTGCTGCTCCTTCTGTGTTGCCCCACATGCACAGGACTGGCAGAGGCGAAGTGATGACCTCACGGCGTTGCGGAGGTCTCCTGTGAAAGTGATCCATTCGCCAGCTGTTTGTTCAAAAGCTGACAGGCTACAAGAGTCTCTGTGACAGTGCCCATTCATCTCAGCATTTCAGACATTGGGGGTGAGAGACAAGAAAGGCAGGGAAGAGAGAGAGAGAGAGAGAGAGAGAGAGAGAGAGAGAGAGAGAGACTGCAGAAAGGAAAGGCAGAGGGACGGTGAGATTATTTGGTGGTGGAGCGGCTGGTGATGAAGATTCTGAGGAAGACAGTGAATTGTAAACAGGAGATTGCCTTAATGACAGAGCTTATGGGGACATCATCAACATCACGGCAAGCAATTTTAGAAATGCGTCCGCCAAGGTGACTGAATGCTGGTGTTTCCATCACTGCGATTTTAATTATATGTCTCACTCACCATATAGCTCCCCTTCAATTTGCCTAATTTAGATTGAGATCCTTCCAGGCTTTCCCCTATCTTTCATTTCCCTCTCCCCTCGTTCTCTCCTCCTCGGCATCCCATCAGCCCCTTTGTAGAAGGGGAAAAAAAAAAACCTTCATGTCTGTGACTTTCTTGCCCTGGAGCACGTAAAGCCCTCTTTTATTTTGATCATCGCAGCACAATGGATTCATGCCATTCTGGCAACTTTATTCAGTATCAGCCTAAATTTACATACTGCTTAACAAGTTTGTGCGTGACTGTTGATGCCTCTGATCAAAGCGCTTTTGGAAATCTTTCTCATCTGGTGATTTTTCTCT
>JAODUH010000009.1:2372514-2393343 GCA_027564835.1 Typhlichthys subterraneus | reverse complement strand
CCCCCCCCCCCCCCCCCTTTCTTCATTCTTCATTGGGAATGCAAGGTGCAGACAGGCATCTTTAACTCAGGGGCAAAGAAAGGTAACCTTAGTGCTGCACAAGCCCAAATGTCATCCAACAAGGAGGGTTCGTGTCCCCGAGGATAAAGATAATGTAATCTAAGCAGTATACAGTGTGCGATTGTGTGTTCTGGAGTGTGTGTGCGTGCGTGTGTGTGTGTGTGTGCGTGAATGTCACAGCATGCGTGCGTGCCTGAGTGCGTGCATGTTTGTGTGTGTTTGTGCCTGCTCACCCTGGGTGTTTGTTGGAGGCTGGTTGTGGGGGTGTCAGGGTGGAGGCAGACAAGAGATGACAAAAGTCAAAGCAGTCATGTGTCATTTTGGGTGCTGAAGGGGCTGGACCTGCCTTCAGGCATGTCCTCTGTCAGACACACTCACATATCTGTACTCTCTCTCTCTCTCGCCCTCCCTTTATTTCTTTCCTTCTCCCACTCAGTGTCTTCATCATGTGCACATTTATACATCCAATGCAAATGTAAATATAGCACCAAGCAAGAACGCATGTTTATATAATTACAAACATTTAGGAAGAGAATGCTAAACCCCAAATATACACTTCATGACATAAACAGCATTCATTTCCATTCATTCCATCTTGACCACAGGTTTGGCAGAGGGGGCATGGCTTGAAGGGACAGGATTGGTTCCATGAGCAGAAATATAGGACATGTAGTGAAGCCCACAGTATATGAGGATATCTGGTTTTGAATGAAGCTATCAGAGACCACAAAGCAAACAGATGACCCGTGAAGTTCCCATGGCGATGAAGGAGGGCTACAGCCCATCGTACGAACACAGTAGCCATACATTTATAATAACACATTTATGACTATGGCTACGCTTGGTTACCAGAGCAAACAATGCAATTGGAAACATTAAATAACAGAGAGACTGGGTGGGTGGGGGGGGGGGATTTTAAAAATACAATGAAAAGAGGGTGTGGGTGGAAAGAGAGGAATCGTGGGAATGCAAGATTGCACCTGCCTCCGGCAATTGAATTATCCTATGGGCCGATGGTTCCTCCTTATGCGGCGGCTGACATTTTCCTGTAACCCCATCCCGTGTAATGCTATGTGATGTGTGTGACTGGGTCCTGCCACGGCCTTGAGAGGTCAAGGAGCCCCGGGCCATTTTCTCCTTGCCCCAAGGCATCCTGGAAATTGTTAATTTTAGCTCTGTCTGCGCCTGCTTTCGCTTTTCCTCTCCTTTGCCCTCCTCCACATTCACTGTTTCTGAACCAACGGTATCGTCTTTCAATTAGGAGAGGGTGCACTTGTATTAAACAGGTGCCTCATAAGGGGCAACTGTATACCATGCCTTTAGTCTCTGCACACAAACTGTTAGAATCCAGGCACTATTCAAGGCACACAATGGTGAATGACATCCCGTGCTACTGGCTGTATCCATTACTCAACTGTGTGTTGCCCTCTATGATCATTATAATAGTAAAGGAGGGAGTGTTCAAAAAGCAACAGACAAAATCTCATAACGCAGGAAATGTGAAAGAGACACAATAAACTTAAAGCTAAGTGGCAAATGGTTTGCTGAATCTTTGGTGAAATACATAGCCTAATGAATTCCCTGAGGGGATAGGGGAACACACATTGTTGATAGCTTATGAAATATGTGCTTCACAATCCAAAATGTCAATACTTTAATTTTAACTACATTAGTGTGTGGCTTCAGGCTATTAGCAGAGGAGCGCAGATCAGATATACCCAGATAATGGTGTGTAACTGTTGACATCTGATGAGCAGAAAACGGACAGTGTCGAGAGTGTAGCCTTTTATGACCCAACACAGTTTGACAGCTTGGCCATTGCTTGAGGCGATGTTGCTTTTTCATCTGACAATGTTAAGCAAAACAACTCTCCAACGAAGGAGTCGATTGTTCAGAGACCTTCTGATGCCACACGCGTTAAAATACAAAGACAAAAACATGTCAGTAGCCGGTCAATCCTAGTACTGTAGCTCTTAGCTAGAGGAATCAAAGCTCAATCTGTAGGAGAAAAATTGAGACGAAAGCTTAACAAATCAGTTGAGTGCTGGATTTATGCAACACTGCGCCCTGCTGGTAGAAGCTGGTATTACCACGCCTTGTTTCACCATGGTATTGCATGCCTCGTAGTTGTGTAAGCCTATAGCAGTGCACTATAAACCTTTAGTTCCCTGGAGATGTGAGTGTCTGTATGATTCTTCCCCCCTTAAAGCGATTATCTTATTTGAACCTCGGGACATTTCGCAACGTTCAATTTTAAACATCCCCAGAGAGCCCGCTTTGAAATACTGCCACAGGGTGCTATATTAGAATGACAAAAATGTATATTCTCAAAGTGAAATATGCCCATGAATTGAAAATCAACTAGTGAGAGTGCCTTAACATATACCTGGACAAAATGCATTGACTACATGTAGTTGCATTAATCCCCTTTCCCCCGCCCTTTGTATTGAAAATAGAAACAATAACAACATGCATACATAGCTATCAAAATATAGTATATACACACACACAAATAGAATGTTGGCTATGCTGTTTAATACATATACACACACACATACATATACATATGAGTGACTGAGTGAATGTGTATGCAACGGGCCTGTGCGTTATGCATACTGTGTGTCTGTGTACACCCTCTACATCTACAGCCTGCAGCGGCGTGCGTTCTTGCTTGGAGAGTACGTGTCCTCGGGCATCTTTCCTCCGCCGATGACCTCTGGTGGAGTCATTATTTTCTGCATTAATGATGAGCAGCAGCCAGCGATGAGAGATGGACTTTCCCCCCCGAGGCGAGGTAGTGCTGATTACGGGCAACAACAATGCTGGCAACAAAATAAATAAAGAAAAGAAAAACGTCTTCCCACAATGAGTTCAAAAGTCTAGGAGCCTCAGCAGTAGAGTGGAATAAGCTGCTCTTGGTCTATTGACAAGATGGATCAGATAACCTCTCCGGCTGCACAGGATTACCTAGAAGAAAGTTCCTGAAAGTTTAGACATTTGGCGGTCTTTGGTGTTCGGCCTGTCTTTATATTACCACCCCAAGCATCAGAAATTCATCGGCTATGACGGCGCGACAACATACGACAACAGATTAGAATACTGTTTCAGAGTGTGGAAACTGGCACCACATTGTGTAGGAACTACTGAATATGAATCACAAACCCAACCGTCCATAACCTGCTTCCGTGTTTTATCAGAATTATCAAACTTAAAGTACATACCGTATAGTAAATAACATGGTGGCTTCACTGACCCTCTGCAATCAGACAAGACGCACAAACAAGACAAAATGCCAACTGCTCCAGCAAAGGCAGCAAGGGCTCCTGCTCAAGAAATCCTGGCTCGAGGAGATGACTCTAAATGAAGGACTTTACCATTCACCATTATGTCTTTGGTGAGAGTCAGAGGGACCCCCTGGGGGCTCTTCAGCACAGCACAACTTTTCAAAGAGCTTCAGATTAAAGTCGCTGAAAGTTCCCACTGGGGTCTGAGGCCAGGATCCCATTAGCAGCCCTACCACACCGCCGGCCATGATTGTGTCTTTGAGAATTCAGAGCAGTGGTTCCTTGATAAGCGAATTTAGGGTGAAATAAAAGGAAGGAGAGGCAGAAAGCTTCTCGTTGGACCACCGAAAGACAACACTTCGCCTTGCTCATTGCTAATTTGTTTTAAATGACTGAGGGAGAGGTGATCGCTTTATGAACCAGTCTGAGCTTGTTCAATCTCAGGCCTGCACTACAGAACGCTGATAAATAAAAACACTGGGCTTTATGGAGACCTAATGCACTGCCTGTGGTAGAGTGCTAAACTGTATTACTACATTGCTCTGCTTGATGTAATATTAGCATAAATCGATAATAGAAAAAACATTTTGACTACCTAATTTTCCTTTGTTAGTACTGAAAAGCTTTCACTTAATTTACATGTATCACTTAAAATATGTTAAATGTAAAAAGTATGTTAGTAGTTTAGTGTTGTCATGATACTGAAATGTCTAACATCGATACAATACTTTCAAATATATCCATATTTGATACCATTTTCGATACTGCAGGGGAAAATGTACACACAATTGAGGTCTTAAACTTCTAGGTCTTTTATTCGAAGTAAGACATGGCTATAACATGACGAGGTAGTCTACAACTTTTCTTATCTAGGCTATGGGCAGAACAGCTGAATTACTGTAGTAAACATTAACAATACAACCTTTTTACAACAATGAAAACAATGATTCTTACTAAAGCATGCCTGTGGTGTACTTTTTCATAAGCCTGAGATTGTCACATTCAAAACAAATCAAAGGGCATGGTACAGATGTAACAACACAGTTACAGACTGTACCAGTGGAGCGGATATTTTCCATAGCTCCAATCTCTCCCATGGGTCACATTTAATACAGACTGAACATATGAGCACCGGACAAACCCCGCAGCAGGTCAACACAACATGTTGCTATTTACAGTAGCAAAAAATAAGGAAATAATCACTCCGCTTACAGGCGTTCTAAGTTCAAACTAGTGTCATAATTCTTCTATGACACTGGTTCTAATAACTGCAAACTAACAAGAATTATGGATAGTTTAATCAATGTGGATGCACTCACTACGCTAATGCTAGGCTATAACACTTAGTGTAGGCAGGGCCGGATTAGTAGCCTCAGGGGCCCCTGGGCATTGTAACGTATAGGGCCCCCCTCTCGTTCAATATGCGTGTTATGCAAACGACAAATATACTCAGCAATATATAATTATCTGGTCACAAAATCAAAACAGATTATGAGCCTACTCAATCCACAGACCGCATAATAGGGCGTACATATAGAAGTTATTCTTTCTAGATTTTCCCTTGGCAGATCAAGACCTCAGTCCAGCCAACGAGCCTGAGGTGGCGTTACCATGTTGTTTGCTGACCGCCATCGTTCTTAGTCTTTGCTCAAGTTAGCTACCGTTAGCTGAGGCTGATCATACTGTAGCTGGTAGCAGAGGCCTCATCATTTTAAGCTTTATTAGCAGGACATTTTTTATTGCACACACGACTTTCTCTTCCTCGCCCCCCCCACCCCACATGGCATCTCCACTGGTCTTTTAGTTTCTGTGCGCAAACAAGGCTATTCAATTATTTTTTACAGTTCCACTCACTAATACAGCCTGTCTGACCATAGATCAGTTACAAAATAATTACATTGTTTTACTGTAATCTCATCTCATTCTTAGAAAAACTGATGCTGAATCAGTACAATGTAAACCACCTGCTATGGCTCTATGCCCACCCACCTACCAACCTATTCACAATGCATTATAGCCTGATGGCAATTATTAGGCTGCCTTTTTATCTTTTAAATAAGTATTTGATTCTGATTAGATGATTATCCAGCTCTTGTGTAGACTTCCATGTACCAGAAAAAAAATTATGCACATGCCCATATTGCCCATATGGTAGATCCGGCCTTGAGTATAGGGTGACCATCGGCCAGGTTTTCCCGGGATTGTCCCGATTTCAAGATGGGTGTCAAGAAAAGTATCTGTAAAACACTAAATTGTCCCAGTATTCAACATTCACTAACAAATTGTCCTGAATTTGACCACAATTATAATAATAATAGCCTACTACGAGTCTAAGCCAAACAACTGAGTAAAACTGCTTAGCAAAGCAAGTTTTAATAAACGATCAAGCGGGAGCAGAAAAACACAAACGGGGCCTGAATCCATCTTGCCTGTCCAAGGCGCTGTTGCTACATTACCAGAAACTATGAATCCACTCACTATCCTGCTCGTTAACCCATTATATATTGTTCTGTTAACCTAGGCCTACTTTTATTTGAGCTGGTCAATGAACCAATTAAATTAATGTATGTTTAGTTTGTCAAAGTAGGCTACACAGATGTGCATATATTAAACCATCGATTAACATACGTGAATTTTAAAATGTCTAGTCACATAGGTGTGATAAACGCTGAGCTTCTGAAATAATTGTCCCCGATCCTGATGAAATCGCCTATGGTGAGGGCTTACACGTGTGTATGTGCATTAACGTGCCATACAGAATTTAAGGTTCTCGGTTTTGGGTTTTGAAAATGTGGTCACCTTAACTTAGTAGCATGTACCCTTCATGGAATAAAAACATTAGGAGCAACATTAACTCATCACAATCAGGCATTCCAGCAAAGTGACAGAATCTTATTTCACTGTGCAATAAATGGGAACAGGCTACAGGTAAATGTAGGCTATATGATACAGTAGCTGCCCTAAGGTAAGGTGTAGATGTTTATATGTTGTGAGGCAACACAATCTAGTTGTGTTGGTGGGCCAACTAAAACACATACCATTGTCACACACGTACAATGTTTAAAAGCAATATTATTTTTGACAACACTACAACGGGTTATAAACAAACATTTCTTTATTTTATTATTTTGATCCAATAACATTCGTAATGTTAACAACAGGTTTATTTCAATGCCTTTTTTTTTGCAATATACTTTAGACGAGAAAAACATCTGTAACCAAAACTGGGAAGAAAGTATAATAAAGTGAGCTGTACGACATTCTCAGTTTCCAGACCTGGCAACTGTTCATTAACTAGAAATTATAGGACCTGTATTCATACTTCTTGCCACTAGATTAATCAGAATGGATATGGATGGACAAATAGTTATTTAAATTCCAATAGTTAATAAATGCTGCATGTTGCAGGTCTAGATACTGAAAAACAAGGGAGATGGGCTGTCACCAAGACAGTAATAACTCCAGATTTGCAAGCCTAAAACACCATTTTACTCCAAGTGCAAACAGGAAAGACAGCTGTTCCACTAACTGCATTAAGTAGATTTCTTCTGCTTCTTTTTTTCTGCCTCTTCTTCCTTCTCCTTCTCAATCTCTGTCACCAAGGTCTCAATTTCTTTTGACTCCAGTATCTGTCAACAGCCATGACAAGCACTTGTTAGCCAAGTCATAAACACAAGCAAGGACTTAACTGTGACCGTGGTGAACCATAACCATCAGAACACAACGGAGGCATTGCCAGATGAATGGGGAACGAACATTTGGTAGGATTACCTTCAGTGGCTGGTTTCGTCTGATAACAGCAAGTTCAATATTTTTCCCACCTGACTGAACTACCTGCAGAAACATGTAATCAAAACAAGGCTTAGCGGTGGATATACCACAATAAAAAAACATTGTAGATTTAGGCACCAGTGCTACTTAAGTTGTGGTATAAAACACATTTTAAAAAAATAAAAAACATAAAAACATAAGTAATGAAGTATTGCATTGTACAATAGAGAATTACATCTGTTATCAACAATGCTTACACTAATTATACAGAAATACATTTGGAGCTGATGATATAGGAGCAACCTCTGTACAAATCAATTGAATTACTGGTGTTTACGGCATTACTGCAGTACCAGCTGTATTTCATTCTCAAATTATGTTTTCATTATTTGCTATTCTTTGTCTAACAATTTAAAAACATTATACGAAATGGTTGTATTCTATGTTGTATTCTATTTTTTTTTCAATATAACTGAAACAAAGACAGGATCATCTACATTTCTGACTATAAGGAAAACAGTAAACAGACACATCTTGTATATCGTGGCTGACGCATGAAGCACTTTCTCTTCCTTACTTCAAGCAAAGCTTTGATGGCCAGCTTGATTGCCTCATTGTCACCAGCAATGGCTTCATCTGTGTAATTCTTTTCCAAGAACTCCCTTACAGTCTTTGCACTACGGCCAATTGCGTTTGCCTGAAAACAAATACAACATTTATCGTAACACACTTCTAATATTAACAAATGTCACTTTTCAAACTAACAATATATTACAATAAAATGCGTAAATAGATACGATCCATTTTTCTAACCTTCCAGGCATGATAGGTTCCTGAGGGGTCTGTCTGGTAGAGCCTGGGGGTTCCATCATAGTCAAAGCCAACAATTAAAGCAGAGATGCCAAATGGCCTGCGCCCATTGCTCTGAGTGTAGCGCTACAAAACCAAGACAATGCCAGTTACTCTCATGAAGCCAAGATGGGAGGGGAGAAAAAATAAAGAACAAAACAAAACCCACATCAAATGTAAAAACAAAATTAAGAAAACTGTTGGAGAATACAGCACAGACAAACCTGAGCTTTTAACAGAGTTAACATTTACATACCAGGTTCAAGGTAGCAACGTAGCTAACATTTACATACCTGTTTCAGGGTAGCGATGTAGCGTGTAATGTATTCCACTGTGACGGGGTCCTCAACTGTTAGCCTGTGACTCTGGCATTCAACTCGAGCTCTGTTGATCACGATACGTGCATCTGCCGTCAGGCCTGGTAAGGAATGGCCACAAAGGTTAAACAATGTGCTGGAGAATATATCATTAGCCCTTAATACATCAGTCATTATATACTATATACATATAATATGTTAATCATATACTACTGACTAACAGTTGTAATGCACACAATACCTGCAAATGCCATGCAAACATGTTCATCCAGGGCACAGATCTTACGGACAGTTCTTTCATCTTGCAGTTTCGCTACAGACTTCTTCTCAACACCAAGAACGACAACGTCTTTACCTCTAATTCCAACCTGGAAATAAAAACAATGCTTATCAATTAATCCAATTAAATGTTGCCGTTCTTACTTTAGATTGAGCAACAAACATGCCAGGTTTCTACAACATACTGATGTTGAGAGAGAGAGATATATAAATATAGAACCAACCAGTGTAATTAGAACTCATGGCTGTAATGACTACTAATCAAAATAATCATGCCTATTTTTTGTCTCTTTATATAATAAACTGACATTGACCAACCATAAATGAAGCACCCAAAATCCAGTTACCATGAGCCACTGGCCAATAAAAAATGCCATACATTTAGCCAGGTACGGCACTTTTCAATAAAAACTTTATACATAAATAATCCTACCTCATTTATCTTAAAAGTACTTTGACTAAAATGTTGCAGGAATGCCGCATATAGTGGTTTGTTGTAAATACTAGGAAGAATCAGCCTACAGGTAGCCTAATTTCTGCAATGAAACATTTTGAGTAAATTTTAATTAAACTGATTAAGACTACCGTACTAACTCTTTGGCTTCTATGCATTACGATGGTTAGTTCAGAATGGAGCTAATGACTCCTTAAGTATGAAGTAAGACTAACTACCGGTACATCATATTTCACTCAAGTCAATATACTGACTGTATTAACCATTTTGTTACATTTGGTTGTTAGCTTCTCGCAGCGAAACTGAAACTAATGTAGAGTGACACAGCGACAAAGGCTTGCCATTCACTTGCTAACTAGCCACATTAGCTTAGCTATCATGTCAGACTTACCGCAGTAGAACCCTTCTTTACAGCTTCCTGTGCATATTCTACCTGAAAGAGATGCCCGTCGGGAGAAAACACAGTAATTGCTCTGTCGTACCGTGCTGCCATTATAGTACTGACAAATGAAACACGCAAGAAATAGAATACAGGCAGATGATTCAGCTAACAAAACGCACAGGGACTCTCCTCCAGGGGCTTAGCATGAAAAGCTAAGCGCATGCGCATGAACTTTGACCCAGGACAATACCAAAATTAGAGTCTGCCAAAATAATTAAAACAAAAGCATATAATTTTATTTTGTCCCAATAAGTGTAATATATGTGTAATGTGGTTGAGCTGTCTTATATTCCTGTATTTTAAATATTTAAACTGCACGCAACAACGAACATTACATTTACTTACTTATACTTTACTTACTTATTTGCAGGTATTTTAGCGTTCAAATAGGTCATGTTGTATCAAGGTTAAATTGTGTTACCATTTGAGAGTGATATATATTATATTTTAGTTCAATTGAATCTAACGTAAAGTTAGATTTCCCCTAGACTACCAGTGGACAATTCCACTTCATAAAAAGGGGTGGAAACTGATTTTGAAAAGATAAAGGTTTATATTTCTACGAATGTAATGAATCACATTAAGCTATGCCACGTTGAAAATAATAACATCGTTTGTTCTGTTTTTCCATAACTAAGTGATACGTGCGTTTCATGTTTTAATCGGTGTTGTAACCCCCCCACCTCCCCCGTAGTCGATCGTAGCATTACGAAATAGCATCCTAGTCTAAACTGTCTGACTGAACCGAGTGCTACTGATTTGTGAAGTGTGTAACTACTTTTATGCTTTAGTTAATTTTTCAAACCCTCTCACAATGTCGGTGGCTTTTGCACCTCATAGGCAGCGTGGAAAGGGTGATATAACCCCCGCTGGAATCCAAAAGGTAATTCGTCTTTATTGCGCACCACAGAATGGTAGCTGTCTGGTAGTTAGCTTTTGCTAGCCACTTAGCTTGTAAGTGTAGCATACCATTCTAAATCGAACTGTGTATAGATTGGTAACAATGTTGTAGGGTCAAATCGCGGTGAATATGAATCCCGCGGTGTTTAGCGCACCATGTATAAGCATGGAGTCGATTCACCGAAGTACACATTTCTCCCAAATGAATGAAGGCCTATGGATTTTGATTTGTTAGCTGAGTACGGCTAGCAAGACACGTCTTTTGTTAACCTTTACACCGTACACTATTCACGAAAAGAATCCCCTCTAAGATTAGGACGCGGTAACCAATATATTTTTAACAAAGGGTTGGCTGGCTACCGCTATGATTTAAAGTAATAGTAACACCATATAGGTTATCTAACTCATAAATAGGAGGGATAACTGCGTTTGTATTTTACTCCCATTCCGTAGTTACTTGATGAGAACAACCAGCTGATTCAGTGTATAATGGACTTTCAAAGCAAAGGCAAAACGGCTGAATGTTCACAGTAAGTTATGTAATACATTGACAATTTTGCGTTTGATAGAACTAGAATCTCCTATTTATGTTATTATATTTAAATATATGTTTCGAATTAGTAGCCTACATTGTTGTTGATAACCTTTTCCAGGTATCAACAGATGCTGCACAGAAACTTGGTGTACCTGGCCACAATAGCAGACTCGAATCAGACAATGCAGTCTCTCCTCCCAGCTGTGAGTAGTGGCCTCTCCACAGTGAGTCGTATGTAACCGTCTGTCTATCATATGAGCAGAGTTGCTGCTCAGCTGTCTAAGTTTCCTTCTTGCTTCAGATGTTTAGCTGAACTATGCTTTATAATAGTTTGCCTTCCAGTAGTTCAAATATACACTGCAATTCACTTACAGTTTATACTATATTATGTTTAATCTACACATTGATAGTGGGACCGTTTGGATTTAGGTTAAGGCTTGAGGTCCTACATTTAAGTATTTGTATTTATCTAAAGTGGTAAAAGTTCACATCCAGACACAGGCCAAGGGATGAGTTTTAAATTAGATTTAGAAGAATAGCGCGTGTTTTCCTACAGCCATGTGTACTTAGTATGGTACAACTGACATGCCTGTTCTCTTCTCGGTGTGCCGTGCACATTTGGCAGCTTCCCACTCAGAACATGCCCATGGGCCCTGGTGGAATGAGCCAGACTGGAGCCCCTCCACAGACCCCCCACGGCCACACCATGCCCTCTGAGGGTATGGTCAGCGGTGGCCCTCCAGCCCCACACATGCAGAACCAGATGAACGGGCAGATGCCTGGCAAGTACCCCCCAACACACACACACACACACACATGCACGCTTCCTATTCTATGCCTGTTCCCCCTCCTCCCATGGCACCTGTTTCACGTGGGTTGCCTAGCAACACCACCGAACTGCACGAAGGAGGTCGCTGTGCTGGAGGATGATGTCACTTACTGCCTGCTCTGGTGGTTTCAGACATCTCATCTGTGGTCATACTTTGTTTTTGTTTATTTATGTTCTGGCTCATGGATATGTTTGAGTTATAGTTTGCTAAATGTATATATTGTATGCATGTAATGTATATTCGTTATTACTTCATAAAGATAAATAGAAAAGGTATGTTACTGTGTACTTACGGTTTCTCAATAGTTGAAGGACTACATCAAGAAACAATACATCTGTGATTGGACAATGTGTCAATAATGTCTCTTGTGTTGTCAGGACCCAACCACATGCCTATGCAGGGACCCGGCACAGGCCCCAACCAGCCCCCCAACATGCCCGCAGGCTCGATGAATATGCCCCCCAGTAGCCACGGCTCAATGGGGGGCTACAACCACACCGTCCCTCCTTCCCAGGGTATGCCAGCCCAGAACCAGATGAACATGACTCAGGGCCAGCCAATGGGAAGCTACGGCCCTCGTCCCAACATGAACATGCAGCCCAACCAAGGTGCATTCAGTAAAACCTTTACCGTTTGTAGCTAGTTGTTGTCAGAGCAATGTTGAAGAGAGAGATATTTTCCATCGGTCACGTGGTTCGCCGAGACGCAAAACAGTTACAGGAAGTGCTTGGTGGGAAATTTGAATTGATCAATACAGCTATATAGCTGTAATTAGTAGTGAATAAATATGGTTCCAAATGATTATGCACAAAAGAGTTGCAAAACATTTTATAGGTTGTAAATAAAGTACTCATAATGGTCATTTGTTGAACTTGTACTTCTGGGCCCACTGCAACCGTATCTGCTTGTGAGCGTTGGTTAGGGATGTCCGAATAGTAGGTTTATGCACAACTGCAAGCCTCTGGAGGATCCTACACTTTGAGGTTAGCAGGACTCCAGAGGCACCAGTAGCTTAAAATACTGGTTTGCTGCTTTGTAATGGCAGTTTAGCAGCTGCTCTCTTTATCCGATGAATTTGTCTGGAAGTAACCTTCCTCATTATGGCTTTATCTGCATGAACCCGTCTGTGCTCTGAATCAGCCACAAATATATTTACAGTATGATAATCACGCTTACGTTTTTGTGAAATATCTAATGTTTTCATACCTTGTCCAAAGCATTGCACTATTTGACGCTTCTCCACAGCAGAACTATCCTTTTTCTTTCCCATGTTGCTTGAAACCTGTGACCTGCTTAATAATGTGGAACATCCTTCTTAAGTAGTTTTAATTTAATTGGGCTCAGCTGGCAAACTAATTATCACATATTGATTTCAGTGATCCAAAGAGCCAGTAGACACAATACCATCCATGAGTTTGATTGAAAAACGAAATATTTAATGTTTATGACACTTAATTCCAATTTGCATAATAATATGGAACGCAGTGTAGTATTTGCGGCTAACTGTTTTTGAAGTTCCACAATCCGCCAAATAAATGGCCCATTGGAGTGAGCGAAGTTGACATGACTCTCTTCTACATGGCTCTGGTTGTTGTTGTTAATGTGTTGACTGGATGCTGTGTTCCTGAGTGATACAGTGCTGAGTGCTTTGTGGTGATCCTCTCCAGGCCCCATGATGCACCAGCAGCCTCCCTCACAGCAGTATAACATGCCCCCTAGTGGAAGCGGGCAGCACTACCAAGGGCAACAGAACCCTATGGGCATGATGGGTCAGGTGAACCAGGGGAATCACGTCATGGGCCAGAGGCCCATGCCGCCGTACAGGCCCCCTCAGCAAGGTACTCCTCCCCAGAGCTGAGCGGGCAACAAAGCATGGCTGCTGCAGCCCTTTCCCTCTCCTTAACCACCTGCCGTTCTGCCTCTCTTGGCCTCCTCCACATGTACTTCCTCTTAGTCTAAACTTAAGTTCAGTTTCCCCCCCATCCATCCACTTACATAGCGGAGTGACCGCAAGCACTAGAGGCAGGGAATTGTACCCGCAACTCCCCACCCCCCCTTCCTTCTTTCCATCACACGGAGACAGTCCTCCCAACAACACCTTGAACCCTCTTGTGTGTTTGTTGTGTGTGTGTGTGTATGTAGGACCCCCTCAGCAGTACCCAGGGCAGGAAGACTACTATGGGGAGCAGTACAGTCACGCAGGACAGGGGGCTTCAGAAGGTAGGAACCCTCCCAAGCGCTCCCGGAGAACTGAACCAGAACCAACAGGAGACTATATTAGGTGTTATATCAGGTGTTAGTTGTGCTGCTGCTTCATCAAGCTGCTCCAGTCAAAGGGGAAGAACGATAGGGGCGCTCCATGAAGTGGCCCATGCTCCCGTCACACATTTACATTGGACTTCAATACTTATTTTTGGCATTTTTAACTCCAATGATAGTTGCCAATAAACCTAGCTGGACCTGACATGGTAAGGATTTACATAAAAACATTATTAAATATCTAAGGAATCAGATAAGGAAGTAAGGCTACCAAGCATGCATTTTTAATAGTTTAATTAAGTTAAGGAAGGCAACAAGCATGGTATAAATGCTTGATGTACATTTACTGTAATGGGTATAATATATGATGTAACTTTGAGTTAGCTTAGTTTGGACAGCACAATCACAGTAATGCCAACATTAATATTTCAAATGGCTCATTCTTTGTCTTTTAACATTTACATCTCATTTTTCATGTTTCCTTTACTTTTTTCTTTCTAGAACAAAATTAAAATGACTGCTGTACATTACAACAAACATTTGGTTGACCAGCTTAAACTAAACATTGATGTTCTCACTTTTAACACAATAAATGTTTAACACATACAGTATGCAATATTAACATTTATATAAGGTATAAATGTTTAAAATGTGTCTCTAATATTATATAATGTCCATGTTATTTGATCAAATGAGTGCACTAATAATATGAAAGCGTGTCAGTGTTATCCTGTTTGCAACCACTACTGAAGAGGTAAAGATGTATGATTTGGAGGAGTAAATACTTTTTTTTTTTTTGTCGTAGTTTGTTTTACGCTGCCCTTTGTTGCCCCCTGCAGGCAATGCCCAGTATGGCCAACAGCAGGAGGCATACCAGCAAGGCCCCCCACAGCAGCAAGCCTATCCACCCCAACAGCAGTATCCAGGCCAGCAGGGCTACCCACCACAGCAACAGGCCTATGGTGTGTTGCTCTCCTTGACTATGGGCATATTTACCTTTGTCCAGTAGGTGGCAGCATCTACTCTTTCTGACCACTTTATAAATGTAAAATAACACCTCCAGAGTCGGACACCAGTTACTGCCTCCTGCAAATGCAAGTCAAGAGCCGGTCAAAACCAAGCAATGAAAGGGACCACCTTATTGAATAGTTAGGGGACTGGAGTTTGGTGGAGAAGAGATGTAAAATGAATTGGTGGAGGCTGGCACGCATTAGCATTCCTCCCAATGTGTCTCCTGTCTGTTTGATATGACATCCCCGGTCTCAGAGAGAGAGAGAGGTTCAGCTGATTGGGTATAGATAGACCCAGGGCCATGTATGGATATGCAAGCTACTGCAACACTTTGCTCGCTTTCTCTTTCATGCCATCTATCCCTCTAACTTTCCATCCCTCTCTCTCTCTCTCTCTCACTCTCTCTCTCTCTCTCTCTCTCTCTCCCCCTCCCTGCCTCCCTCCCTCCCTCCCTCCCTCTCCCTGAGCCAGAGGCCTTTATCTCATGTTTGTAATGAGCTATTGGAAAGGCTGTGTGAGGTGGGATCCATCTGGCATGCAAGCACACTCTCCCTTGCAGGCCCCCACAAGGTTATGCTCGTCAGCGTCGGGCATTACGAGCGCCTAACGATGTTGCGTGGGCCTCATTTGACTGCAGCCCCGGTCAATCTCGGCCCGACCCCGGTTACAGTATACGGGGGTGGGCTGATGAAGTGAAAAAAAAATGTTTTAATGAGGGCCGCTGTGCTAATGAAGACCCACAGAATCTCCTTGATGTCCCCCTTTTGCCTTTGAGGGAGGGCCCCCTGGCTCTTGGCCCAATGGCTGTCCATCGCACTCGTTGCTGGGCCAGGCCGAGCGGAGTAGAACTTTAATCCGGAACAATTCTGTCCAAGCCCGAACCGAACCCGCCCGCGTATGGCTTTCTGAAGCCCTAACCTGATTACAGCCCGATATTTTTTTTCTACAACTTTCCCAGGCGGTGTCCATACGCTGTGCATCGCCGATCTTATCAGGTGGCACAGAGCTCTAGATAGTGCTGCTGACTCATTTGGTACTAAATGGTATATTGAACAGCTTGCTGGATAGTGATTAAAAGAAAAGAAATGTGGTTTTCCATACAATGTTGAGCCAGGAGCTAAGGAAATAACATTCTAGTTGTCATAGCAATGATCAACAAAGCACAGAGATGCAGTCTCTTATATTGTAGGATAGATTATTAGGCAAGAGTCATTCTAACGTTTTCAATTTGAAAATGTCTGTTATTTATTAATGAAAACCGCTTGGAACAAATATAAGCCTGTATAGGCTGACCACATTCACCTCCTCAGCAGCATTTGCGTTTCTGTGAGGTGGAAAATGTGCTGGCTGCAACAGATCTGAATGAGCTACGACTCAAGTTGCTTAAACACGCTGCAAAATGGGGGTCAAGGCCTGATGTTCCAGGGGGGGATTGTTGATATACTTGACTGGCATCTCACGCCACGCCAGGTGAACAGCTGATGTTAAGGACGGTGCCGGCTGCATGCACGCTAATCTGTCTGTCTGTCTGTCTGTCTGTCTCAGGTCCTGGGCAGAGCGCACCAGGGCAGTATCCCAACTACCCTCAGGGCCAAGGACAGCAGTACGGGGCCTACCGCCCCCCTCAGCCGGGACCCCCGCAGGGCCAGCAACAGCAGCGTCCGTACGGCTACGACCAGGTGAGTATGTCCGCGGCGCTAGATGCTACGGCAGCGCTCGCCTGTACCTTGGTGTTAGCGTGTCCCTTTGTTCTGTTTACCGGGCTTAGTCAGGCTTAGTCTTGTATTTTGTGCATAGAACGACACACACGAGGCCAGAGCTCAGACGTTTTAGTTGGAATACAGGGGGCTTGTGCATGCTGTGTTGAGGGGTGGGGGTAAACAGTATGCTGATATGTTCTAGAGCGCTGTAGCCTTTGACATGCTAACTCCAGGTTTCAATAAGCCTAGCTATGTCGGGAGGGTATGTAACATCTGCCGTGGCTCATCCAGCATGCCAATGCAGGTTAATAGCATATGAGGGCTTTAAGCAGATCCTCTCCTTTTGAGACCTAGTAATGCTCTTGTGTTGAAAGGGAGCTCTGCTACATGTTGCCCTGTATGTCCTGTGGTCTTATGTGGGGGCCACAGCTACACCTTGATATCTTTATCTTTGAATATTCAGGGACACATGAGGAAATAAAGACCCAGGGATTTGAACCCCTGACTAGCTCTGTAAGAAGCAAAGGTAATGGTTGCTGTGAAGACCTCAACGTCCAACCTAGACGTCCAATCTAGACGTTCTAGACCACCTAGACTTTATTTGCATTTGTTTTGTTCCTCCTTTTATTTTGCCCTAATCCTTTTCCATCTTTCCTTTGCTTTTCTTTCTTTCTGGTTTTATTTTTGTAACCAGGGGTCGAATCTAAGACGCGAGGTCCAAAAACACAGCATGCATAGTCTGTAAGGAACCAGCGAAAAGTTCCCATCCGTTCGTTGCTTCTCCTTTGTTTAACCATGCGCTACCAAAAACAAACAAATGGTTTCAATGAAGATGCCACCTTGCTTTAATGAAATTAAAAATGATGACATGAAAGTGTTGGATATATTTACTTGTGATTGTTACATAATTTCCATCCATGGAGATTGATAAAACTAATCAAATGAATTTCAGTAACAATTTGATTTCAATTGTTTCTATTCCCAGCAATGCCAAGCAAATTTTCGACCCCTGTTTAGAAATGCATTGACTGTTACTGTTATGAAACTGAATTTAGTTCACCTTGACACCCTATAATATATGAAAGTACCTTCACCAGCCATGCTGCTGCTGAAACCGGAGGTGTCTGTTGCATTTCTGAACTCACATGTTGAGCCATGCTGCCACCTGCTGGTCAAATTAGAAAATGCAGCTGGCAGTAAATCACGGTTTGCAGTAGTACCATATGGTTGATACACCAATGTGCTTGTTTGCATCATGTTAAGATTTGTGAATAGTATTAGCTTATTGCAGTCTGCTAGTGTACACTTGCTCAGATGAAAGGTCACTAAAACATTTGTTTACATTTCTCTCAACAGAGCCAGTATGGAAATTACCAGCAATGAGAGATGTCACAGCAACCCACACAGCCGTGCTTTGACCTCTGGTCATCTGTTAAGTAGACTTTTAATTATGGCTGCAGCTCACTGAGACACTCTCGGAAAACTTCCACGAACACGCGCTACAACGTGCAGTTCCCTCCATTTCAGCACTGTTTGGGCTCCTCACTTGTAAAATGCACCGACTTGATATTGGCAAAATCCATGACTCGCCTCCTGGTCCAGTATGTCTCGACGCAGCAATGCCTTAAAAAAAAGAAAGGGGGGAAAAAACTAAAATAAAGCTGCCTTATTGTTTAGCATTGTGAAATGGGCAAGCGTAAATAATTTCAGATATCACAGATGGCTTAAATGTACATAATTTCTATCTAGTGTGGTGGTGCACACTGCATTGCTCCCCATCCATCATGCCCCCTGTCCATATGAAGCAATAATGCCAGCAGTAGGGAATGTGTGTGTGTGTGTGTGTGTGTGTTGGGTGGGGAGGGGTGTGTGACGCTGCACCAGATTGATAGATTATGGTACATATAACGCTGGTTAAGTATGTGATGATGTAAAAAATGTACTTTGTAGATGGAGCTAACTTTGTCTAAGAGTATGGAGACTAGTACTAAATTCTGTGTTTGTTTATTTCTTGAAATATGTATTGATGTATCTTTTGTTTTAATATTTTTATTTTGTATTTGTATTGTTATTATAAACTTCCCAGCCAGCACATTTTTTGTACCTGTGTTTGTGAAAAGTGGTCAGGGCGACCTGTATAACATATGACTGCTTGTAATATGACAAATTATAGTGTACCCAGAATTGGAGCATAACTTCTGTAGAGTTGTTTGATACCCTAAATAAAGAACAAATGATAGATAGTGATCAAGATTGTGTTCACTCTTGAACTTGGGTTAAAGGTAATTCAGAAAGTTTGTCATTTTCTTCCAATTACTCTTGATAATTGTACAAAGAATGTGCCCAAATAAGTGGCAAGCAACTGGCAGACATTGCTTCCTAAATTATACATTCTTATATTGATAACCTAACTGGTTTAGGTTGTCACAGCTCTTACCATCTTGTCCATTGACTGCAAATAGGTGAATAAGAGGTCAATCTTGGTATAATAATTTCTGTCAAGTTTGTTTTGTTCCTAGTCTTGACGGTGCTGGAAAATTAATTTTCCCTTAAACTTCTAAGTTGATGTCATTAAAATAGTCTTGTGTGCTAATAAATAAAATGTTACTATCAAATATGTAACAAGACGAGATAATGTCTACAAGCATTGCGTCATTTCACAGTAAAGCCTGGTTGTGTAGTGTTATTTCATAGCTTGGCATATGTTCTATGGCACACATTATATTGATGCGCTGTACAATGGAATAGCGGCGGAAGTCATCCTCTGCTCTTGTTAATATAGCTGTTGTAATATTTTTCATTCAGCACCCCATCAAAACGGTAGTCACACTTGTGTCATACGTTGTAAAACTGTACATTCAAATAAATCGCAAGAATCTTTAATATACCATGACTATTTATTTTGTGTTATCCCTTAATAAACAGCACTACTGTTTATTTTTATATTTAATAATCAATATGTGCGCTATGAGTGCTGTCACTCTGTGACAGAATGATCTAGTTGTTTGTCTTCATCTGCTATCTGGTGGTTAGCTTCCAACTGGTAATGGCCTTACCCTATGCAGCGTCCTGTCTGCTCTGGCCAGATGCATCCATAGTGGTCAGAGGCACATTTACACCCAAAATTACCTCACGCCCCCCTCCAGAGAAGGAGAGGGACTACCTGTCACATTGGGGGGAAGCGATACAGATGGTACACCAGATGTGTGGCCGGACCATGTGATGAGAACGTGGCAGTGGTGTTAGAGGGCCGCTACTTGAAAAGTGTGTGTGTGTGGTTGGGGGAAGGTGGCGGCGGGAACGCTTAACTTCTCTGTGAGCACACCAAACAGCGCGCTCCATACGGCGAAGGCGTCACATTCTCGGCCTGATGTTTGTGTCCAGGCTTTAATAACGCTGTACGTAGTGGGTATGTGTATGTGGTTGTTTCTCCCCCACGCTCAGGTCTAGTGGCATCTCCCAGTAACCCACCATCCTGCTGCTCCACAGCTGGCCGCCCCACCCTTCCCAGCTGCCACTGGGGCTCCCTCCGGCCCCCTCCGCTTGGCAGGGCTGGCGTTGTGGGCGCTCCCCCACCAGTCCTCCCTGGCAGCTGCCACCCTCAGCTGCGCTCTCGCAGACGGCATCGGGGTCGGACAAAGTCACTCCTCCTGTGACTGTGTCTGGGGCCGCCGGGAGGGGGGATTGTGTGTGTGTGACTGTGTGTGTTGAGGAGGGGATGTGTGTGCAAGAATAGTCTGCTTCTCGTCAAGGATTCATTTAAAAGTATTTGTGATTACAATGGATGGACACATCCAAGGATGAAGACAGTGAGTGAATGTTTTTGTTTAAAATGCTGGTGTGAAAAGTGGAATGAAAACAAGAGGCTTGCTGTAACCTATGAAAATAAAGAGCCAACACGGGACTGCATGTTATTCTGTGGCAGCGTAAACACCTAGGTTCGGTTGGACGATCTTGCTCAGTATTTTGATTATCGGTATTCAGGCCACCTTTCAGAGGAGGGTTTCCAACTGCTGAGGGGGAAAATGACATGGTGATCATGGCTGGCAGGCAAGATGTGATCTCTCTCTCTCTCTCTCTCTCTCTCTCTCTCTCTCTCTCTCTCTCTCTCTCTCTCTCTCTCTCACACTCTCTCTCT
>JAODUH010000009.1:2354122-2371328 GCA_027564835.1 Typhlichthys subterraneus | reverse complement strand
TATAGTTGTGATCTCTCTCTCTCTCTCTCTCTCTCTCTCTCTCTCTCTCTCTCTCTCTCTCTCTCTCTCTCTCTCCCTCTCTTGCTCTCTAACACATACACACACAAACGCTCTCTTCAACTCTCACTCTCACGTGCACACACTCTGTGTGACAGACCGTCTGTAGGGAGGTATAAGAGGTAGTTATGGGAGGGGGGGTGTGGGGGGATGGAGGGGATGGGGGGGGGGTGAGGGAGGGGAGAGAAATGCAGCAGCCTCCACAGTTTAATTGGAGATGTGTCACACTAAATAAATGGTGCAAAAACAAGCACTGACTGGAGGCTTGAGGGAGTGGCCCAGGGGATGCAGCCTGTTTTATTGGGCAGGAGCTTTGCACCGCTCCAGGGTGAAACGGGGCTATGCTCTGCTGAGATAGCCTCCAACCACCACACCAGCACCAGTCTTCCCGTAGCCCGCATGCAGAGAAAAGCACAAAAGGCATCCATTTGGCTCGGCAGAAAATGCGCCTTGTTTGGTGTCTCGGAGGAGAAGCTATAGCTGAACTTGGTGTCCTGTTTGTTCCTATTTGAGATAGGGAGCTGATCTGCAATTTCAATTTCCGCGCGCACGTGCGAGCAAATCCATAATCATCCAAATCTAGCTTCAGCAGTGTCTGCCACACAGAGATGCCTAGACGTTGCATGTTAATATACCTCACTATAGCTGTCTGCAAGCAGGCCAATTTCCCTGTGTAACCCACACATGACCACCAAATAACCAAAAACATTTGCAGATATTCTATCAATATTGATATAAACAGTCGTATGCTGACTGCCGTAGAATAGTGTATGTGCGTGTGCATGTGTGTGCGCACACTTTACATTCCGGAGTTCATGGCACAAGATTTGATTTACCTCTACAGTGTGCAGCACTAATTGGATGTGTCACCATTCTCTCTGCCATCCCTGGGGGTATAACAGGAATCTGACTATTGTGGCCCCAGTCGTGAATATGTCACAACGACTGCAAACAATAGCCTGCCTGAATAGAGCTAACATCTCTGTTTTTGGCTAATATTTAAAATAAATGCTGTGCATGTAAATTGTCCTCATTTCAAGAAAACATTTTGAGTACTTAATAAATAGTTGCCATTGTTTACACACACACACACACACACACGCACACACGCGCACACACACACACATACGCACACACACAAAACAAACAAGATACACAGATATGTGTATAAGATACAGTATCTAACTTCAACATAACCGGAAATAAATGTGACATACACAAATTCGGACAGTCTCCCTAAAGTACAGGGGGGGTTTCGTACATCTGACATCCATCACTTTGTTTAAATCTTACGGTTTGTTGAAGGTTTTAGCCATCAAATCAAATTGAGTGTGCTGTTTTGTTTGTGTTCATAAAAGTAGTCTCTGGGTAAAATGACAGGTATGCTGACATCAGTATTCCCACAGCCTGCATAATTGCTGTAATTTGCTTTCCCTTTGGGTAATCTGTAAACATGGCTGTTTTGATGTTTTTGGCATCCTCCATTGGCTGGGCTCTCTTCTCCTCCAGCGGAGCCCCCGTCCCAGCCCGGGGTGACACAAATAGATCCTTCCGTATAAAGCTCACGTAGTTCAGCACAGGCACAATCAATACGGCCCAGTTGTCACTGGGACAGTGGCGGTATTAAAAGCGCCCCGCGATCACGGCTCTCTCCACGCCGGCGTTTTAGGGAAATAAAGATATTGATCCTCGAGGGCCTCTGGCCGAGCATTAACCTGGGCTTACAAATTAGAACGTGCTCATCTGGACACATATGCCTGCAATGTTCCCAAAAAGCCAGTCCTATGGTGAGGGTGTGTGGGGGGGGGTCTCTGAGTGCCTGCTGGTTCAGATGATGAGCAAAGCCCTACTTCAAGCTCCCTGCCGGAGCAGGGGAGGTGTCTGGACACCCAGGACTTCCATTAGAGGCCCAGGATGGCAGTGCAGGTCGATGCGGCCAGGTTTGGTTGGGGGTACTCCATCTCAGGTCCGCGTGGTGCCCTACCCCTGATGTGGGGTGTAGGGCTGGTTGTGGGGGAGATGACCCACAAAAAACCTGAGCTCCTGACTGCAAGCACAATGAGGGAGAGTTTTGACTCTGTGTCTTGTCTCCGCGCTATCAAAAGCTCTTTGTTTTGGAAAGAGATATTCAGAAATATTACGGACAATGATATTCCATGTTCCTTCAAGTCATTATAGCCTTTACAGTATGGGCTTTTCTAGCTGTGATACACCAAACCCTTTGTAATTATGAATAAGTTTCATAAACAAGCACAACACAAAGTATCAACAGAGATGAAATGTTCCATTTTCCGATTAGCCAACATATTTATGTATCTGCAAAAACAAGCATCACATATCCCTTCATGAGTCTATGAGATATTGATCCAAAGTCCATCACTTGCTGAGTTTGCTATCACAGAAACCATTAATTACAACATGTTTATCTATGAGATCAGATGCTGAGATAGACTCCCACAAGTTATCTGCTCAAAAACATGAATAGTAGTCATATTGCTGTATTATACATACTGTTCATATCCCTCAAATGAAACAGCAGCTGCAACCTCCAACCTGCATCCCTACTTTTATTGTAAACCTAAAACACTGAATTACTTAGGCCTATATGTGTATATCAGAGAATAGAGCCTGCAACAGTGATTATCTGTACAGTCAGCATTATACATCACTCTTTACACATTTCACCAGCAACGTTTCGACAAACAGACAGTTTGGAAACTTTCCCTTATTTTTGTCGACCCGCCTGCCCTAACAGTGGGAAGCATGGAAGTTCTCTGCCCCAGTTCTCCATGTCCTTGAGAGTTGTGCCTTCGGGCCGGGGCTGGTGGGGTCCCGTGGTGCACAATGTGTGCTCCGTGCTCAAACTCCCGCTGTAGCCCCGCTACCCCTGCATGGCTCTGGAGAGACGCCAAGCTCTGAGGGGTTGTCCGTGCACAAGAAGAGCGTGCGCGTTACCCAAAACACCATCTTCCACCTTCTCCCCCATGACAGTCGACTGTATATGAATCACTTCACTGTATACAAATGGGTTATAAATGGAACTTGTTCTATGGAATAATCAGGTTAATTGTAAGAAACAGTGTGAAGTAATGTGTAAATGACTAAGGAACCTGTTTCACACATCCTTCCTGGCTATGTTTTCTGCAGAGGTTGAACAATAGGGTGCAATTAGTGTTGCCGACCTAAAGGAATAGCTTTTGTAAAAGTGTACAGCATATCTTGTCGCGTTTTGATGATACTTCACTTCTATTATGTCATCCAACTGTGTAGAAACCGAGCAGAGAAGCAAGAACCCACACAGTTAGTTCTGCATGTTTTACAAATTTATTTATATTTTATTCATTTTTATATATATATATATATATATATATATATATATATTTATTTGTAATTAATATGGATATTGGCCAAGAGCAAAGATAAAGATCCATTTTCTAATATTTTGTCCTTGAATTGGGCACCCTGGGAATTCACTCCCATTTTTCCCCTTTCCTTTCCCTGGCTAGGGCGTGAGGGAATTGGCGGGGATGAGAGGCTATTCCCTAAATAGCCCATGGCAAGCGGTATTCTGATTAGCATGCCGCCTGCTCTCTGGCAGAAGTCCTCCAGGCCACCAGTGCTATCACTTACGTGCTGTTTGTATTTGTAGTTGATAGTGTGTGCTGTTATAATTGGAATGAGCTCAGGAACCTCGTTTGCTTTTGATCCGCTGCCAGCCACTCAGAGCACTACCGGGCCACAGCTCTCACCTCAACACTCCCAGAGGATTATGGGAAACTGCAACGCTTATGTTCTAAAAAGCGCCTGACAGCATCTCATTCAAGGTCGAACAATACAATGGTAAGTGTGGGGATAGAGCGGGAAAAAAACGTTGGAGGGAAAAGTTGAACAGATATTTGATGTAGCACTGGGGATCCAGTTAGGGACTGGGAAAATGGTATTTCAGACTCATGGAACTAAAAAAGCAAATATCAAAGGACCTGTGTGATTGTTTGGGGGCAGTTTCAATAACACACAAGGATATGTTGTATCACCGCTCTCCAAAGACCTGCTGCATATCTACATTTTCCTGCAAGACAAAACCAATAATTACGTAAGCTTGTGGTATATTTTGATGCATAAATAAAGTCTACAGCGCTTTCCATTTGGTCAGCACTTTCCAACTCTAGGGAATTATTGGAGTTTGATACTCCCATGTTGCAAAACGCCAGCAGGCCAATGAAAAAAGATACTCTAAATGCCTAGACTCAATATTTAATCAGGCTTTGGGTTACATGTTCTGTTTGATTAAGAAACAGAATTGCACCTGCTGCGAGAGACTTTGACTTGAATCTATGTATTAATGTTCTGTCAATGGTCAGAAAACTGCCAGAATACCACACCTATAAATGTGTCATGGATATGATAATGCATGATAAAACCATATTTATTCATATTCACATTCGTCTTTGTTGTTATTATTATTCGACCGTTATTATTATTATGTCTTGATGTCTCATTAGGTAGACATTTTGACCATAATATTCACCCAGGACTCAGGAGATTCACCTGAGAATATCCGTGATGAGCTTGTTCCAGGAGGGCATTACTACTGGTTAAGTGCAAACACCTGCTAAAATATTGGCAATTAGGACATAATTAGCTGCTAATGTATTTCTAATCCAAAGCGAGCCATAGATTTGTCTTTTTTGCTAGACTCCCTTTTTTAATGTCCTCTGTTGTTATTTTCTTTCCTCAGGTATTTGTATCCTAAGAACATTGACTAAGTGCCCTAGTTCATCATATGCAAATGGGTTATTAATTACACATGCATTATGCCTGTATTCTAGACATCAAAGGGCCTGCGAGTCTTCAGATGGTCCCCCTCTGTACTACAGTCAGGTTACAAATGCATGCGTGTACACTTTCCAGTAGGCCTTTTTTGGGCAGAATATTTACGTCCGCAATTAAAAAATGTTAACAGGACCCTCTCTCTCTTATCGTCCGGTAATGACATGCGCGATACCTGCGCTACCTCCGGAGGTCTGGCGAATGCTTGTTGACTGCAAAATACAAATAATTATTTCATCATATATCACGATTGTGGTATTAGAAAGCAATGAGAGTGTTTTTCTTAGAAAGATAAACCGGTGTTTATTGTAGGCTATTAAAGTGAGATTTCACTACTTTCGGCAATCATTGGACTATCCAACCCCTTACTGTTTGTGTACGTGTATGAAGATGGGATTCAACCATTACGTAGGCTATCTGTACTAGGCCTAGCCTATCTTGAGTGTGCATGTTTATTCTATTTACCCTCCCTTGTGAGTTCTGTGTTAACGACCCATATAGCAGGTGTCAGTGTGTGATTTATATGTCCTATAATGCTTCACATTGATTAGCAATAGAGCTATAATGGGATTCCAGCTCTCAAACTATAGTTCAGAAATGCGTTGCGTGGCGCACACCCCTCTACCAGCATCCATACATATATGCATTCCAGGTTTGCGTGGATATCGGCACATCAACCTGTCCAATGAGATGGTGTTAAGTGCGATGTGTGGTGTGTGCAATCACTGTAACCCTGGGCAGTCCTCTGTTATCAGTCTCCGGTGGGCTTCTCTGACTGGGTGCTGCTGGCATAATTAGCACAGCACTCGCTTTGATGATAAAAGGACTAACGGCCCGATCCTGTCGTCCCCTGCCTACCCGATTTTACCAACGTTTATTGATCTAATTAAAACAATTTAGCTGTTCACAGAGCTTTATGTTCTGTTTGGTTTTTGTTTCTTTTCTGAAAGAAAGATAGTTTCCATAATGAAAACAATAAGAAAGACCTACTGATAATACCTTACTTCATATCTGCACCTCCATCATAATACATTATTTTCGGTATCGAATCACATATTAGCCTAATAAATGTAAATGTTTTATGACCACACTAAAACTGATGTTACTGCAGACGTTAACATTTTTTTTTCCAAAGCACAAAACATAAATGAAGTTGCCTTACCTTATAGGGTGCTGTGCAACAAAGCCACCAGATGGGGCTCATTCTTTCACTAATGGATCACATTTTAGGTATATTCGGCAAGAATCACTGCGGTAAGTGAGGGTCTTATTCTATGGCATTTTTGCGTGGTGCCCCCAGACCATGATTCCTCATTAGGAGACCAAAGTGTTTGTGGCTGTCCTCATTACTAAAAAGGTAGCGCTCTGCCCCCCAGAGGTAACTTCATCAACACCAGAGACAAATCTATCTTAGGTGCTCTATTTATACATCTGACTCACTGCCACAAAGATTTATTTTACACTGCTGTCAATCCATCTCTCTAATGGGCAATGGCATCCTTCTTAGTTTAGATGGCAAGAGTGTGCGCGAGTGTGTGTGCATGTTGTGTGTGCGTGTATGTGTGTGTTTTGTCAGTGACTAGATACCCTAATATTCTCACATAAACCTCTACCTTGAAGTCACAAAGCCCTTCTCATCTCCAAAGAGAGCTCAGATGTCATAATTAAGATGATAAAAAAAGAAAACCCATTTGCACTTGCATGGGTTATTAATGTGGACTAATGATGCTCAGATCAGCTATAAGATGTCTCCCACTTATAGGGTTAATCTCCTCATTCTAGCAAGAGCCATGAAGATAAATATCTAACACAAACACAAATGGGCTCATGAAAATCTCCAGAGAACTAAATGAAAACTTCACAAGTTAAGTTTGAAGGCGAAAATACAAATGACACAGAGCGCTTCTGCATTATTTTCTCTACAATGTGTTAATAACATTATAACATAACGTTAGTGCTAATAATATTGCTAATATTAACTCATAAGGGTCTGTGTTTATGTAATTGAATTATTAATATTATGTTACAATCACACTTCAGTTATAGTGCCCCCAGAACCACATTTATGGACCAGATCACTGTTTACATTTGACAGGCAATAAAACATGCATTAATTGTAGGGCAGGGGTAGACAAATGTGATCTTAGAAGGTCATAGGAAGGAGTAAAAGTGAGATGACAATGTTTTTGCAATGCTGGTTAAACCATGGACAGATCCAGAAAACAATCAGTGTCCCTTTAATAATAAATTACTGTAAGCAGAAATAACTGGGGTAAAGGGCCTACTTTTGTCTTGGGGTATCTAAGAATAGCACTAGTACCTTAAGTAAAGAGCATCTGGTAATACATACAGCACGATGTGATGCAGGACAGACCAACAGCGTACTGCATATGGCATACAGCCTGCCTACATATTGCTTCTGAACTGTCAGCGTTATAGATTCCAAATTTCCATCTTTAATCACCATTGACCTCATCATGGTCGGCTTGCATGGGCTGACGCCGTACATTCTGCAAATGCAAATGTCACGGCATCTGACAACTTTATCACGAGTCTTGTGATCATTACGAGATCATTAGCTGGCACCTCGTTAATGCACACAAACAGTTCTATGGGCTGGTGTTTAATGAGGGGACACATTTGCATACTGGCCTGCACCCACCCAATCCCGTTCCCACTCCACCCTCATTTATAAAAATAAATCACATTAGAACATCGCCGGCTAATAAAGTCGACTCCGGCCCACATCCCTCGTCCATGGGATAGCTGAGTCTCGGCGCAGGAAATACACAACAATGCAGTCTCTCAGGACGAGGGGAAAACCTATTATAGAATATTCTCAAATGGCGATGGAGCATTCTTCATATTAATTCTGTGGCGCGCGCCCGAGTGAATTATGCCCGTTGTTGTGCATATTACAGTCACGTGTGTATCAGCTCATCACTCTAATCGCTTGAGTTCAAGAAATGTCGTGTTATTTAATTATTTAACGGTTTATATACGTTTTAATCAGGTGTGTTTGATATACAGTTAAACATGTCTTTGCAAAAGCTGTATTTGTCTGCTGACCAGAATATGTTGTTGTATACGAAGATAACAGGCCCGCGACCACCAACCTGTGAGTGTCTTTGTCTTTGTGCCTGAGTGTCTGTCCGAATGTGCACGCATTTGTGCTCCCGAGTCAAAAGCTCCTAAATAAACAGTGTGTTCCGCGATGCCTAACGGTGTGCACGGCCCATGCACTGCTGATGTCTATCCACCGAGGACTACCGGTAGCCCCACTCCGCTCGCTTACTTACTCGTTGGCTCACTCCATCCTGCCTTCATGCTCAAATTGACACTTGGTGCAGAGGCAGACAGACAGGGGGCCTCTCCGCCCCGCGCCTCCAGAGATGTGGCCCAGCTGTCAGCCGTCTAATCCAGTCCAACCTCCCCCTGAGCCAGGCAGGAGCTGGAGGCTGCTCCCCGTCATCCTCGCGCCTAGAGGCAAACAAGTGAGCCCTCCACAACACTAAACACAGCAGGCCGGGAATAGGAGCACTTTGCTAGTCAAATCAGTCTTGACCACTGGTCATAAATCAAGCACAACCATGTGAGAGCCTTGGAAGTGATTCCCTATGAAACATGCAAGGTAGAGTATATGTTATGCCGTAAGAAAGTGCCGTGCTAAGCGCTTAACCTTAGTGACCCTATGGGGGCCCCCAAATAGTGGTTTGAAGCCCTCTCATGCATATATAAAAACATGTCAATTGCATTAATATAATGAATAAATGATCTATGAAGATGTCCTGTGTATATTTTAACATTGTGTAATTCACTTGTAGTTATGTGTAGATAATTCCAATGGTGGCAAGGCTGTGACAGCAGCACTTTCTGTGTGGCAGCAGTCCCCACAGTGTACCTACCTGCACACTGTTGTTTGCAATGGCGTGCACAGATCTTTTGTGGTGCAGGGGCAGACATGAGCGCATGTGCATGTATTGCAGAGCACGGATCACCCTCTCCTGTCAGAAAATGTTTTCGAATTTCATCATAATAAATAAAAAGATTTTATTTTTGATGAAATATTGACAAAATAAACCTACATTTGGCGATAGTATGCGCACCTAAAATGTGCCACATAATGTCATAATGTCATCATGGGAAGACTAGTTCCAATATTGATGGCAACTAATAAAGTGTATTTAACCATACAACGTGATCACATGCAGTTTAAAAATCATATAACTTTAAATTACCCCGCCCTACAATAAAGTGCTCCCAAATAACCCCCCCCCCCCACACACACACACACACACACACACATCCACCCACCCACCCACCATCTTTGACAAACAACGTCGTCATATATTGCAAGTTCAGAAGTGCATTTACAAAGGGAATGAGATTCACAAATCACTTTCAAGGGACACAGAATGATGGCAATATCACGGAGGATACAGTAGGTGCTAAAGAGAGGTGAGTCATGCAGACCTTTTAATTGCACTTGTCTCCAATCACATCTCACAGCCTGAACAAAGACGTCCCCTGGTTATACCGCTGGATACCTTAGGTATCACTATTGGCATTGTTACTATGGAAACAACTGCACAGACAAAATCACTATTGGCAAACTTCCCTCCTGATATAACAAGCAAGAACGACACCATAGCTTTTCAGCAACGGCAGTAATATAAATTCTGACTTTTGGACAAATTTGGAAATATATTTGATTTGATGAATAAATAATAATAAGCCATATCCGATGTGAACAACATGGGAAAGACACTGCATTGTGGCCTTGAGTGTTCGTGCCACAGTGAGTCTCAGGCACGCGTGTTCTCGAGCAGAGTGCCTGTATATATTTTGTGTGGCTCCCTGTGGCATTCCCAATATCAGTATTCCTGTAGATGCGTTTGATGTGTTTGAAGCCAAGTAGCATACCTGGAAAACATGACAGTAAACATGGCAGAGGCTCTCCCTCAGTGGAGCAGTGATGCACGTCACCCCACAGAAGTGTGTGTGTGTGTGTGTGTGACGGGTGTACACAGCCAAACCCACTGGGGCACTGGTCCCCTGGGATTCCCCCTCGCGATGCGGTGCTGTCTGCCTGCATGTTGCTCAATGCAAAGCCGCTCAGAATGTTTCCACCCTTGGCTTAGAACACAAAAGAGCAAACCCCAAATGGGAAGAAAAGGACAAGATGTGGACTTGGTAAAAGTGACAAGTTATGGAGCCCACTTAACTGCTTATCTGACCCATTCGCAATGGATGCCGCCGTATATATACAGTATATATATATACGGTCCTAATGTTTTCCCTGTGTTTTATCCTTGGAAAAAATCGCTAGTGTATGTTTCTTGCATGTGTCCCCGGGGAAATTAAGAGGAGCGCAAGGCATCTCAGGAGGTTTCCCCTAAGAATGAGAATAAAGCAGGCAACATGAAGGAAGGGTGTAGGTATGAGGGGTTATTGGTCTGGCAAAGGGGTTGCCAGCACATCAAAATAGAATAGGTGTCGAACAAGACAGCGGAAACCGGCACCATTTACACCTGCCAGAGAGAGAGAACATATATACGTATGAAGAGAAGGGCATGACTTGTGAAGCCTTGTGTCACTCTGAATCCCCGTCAGGTGACACAATGCTGCCTATTCACATCACAGACGTGCGTGAATGTTGTGTTGGGGTTAGCGTTTCAGTGTCTTTGCTATGTCATACAGACACAACTTTAATGGGGGACCCTGTGATCTGTTGAGAGTTCAGACAAAATGTATGTGCGTCAACAACAACACCAAAAAGAGTATATAAGGAGCTGCTCTTTATGTTCTGATAGCCTGCTAAGTTAGACAGACACACACGAACGCGTGTAGATCTGACTACATCAACAAACAAAAGATAAGAAAATAAATAGGAACGGAACTGAACCACATACAGTATTTTTACACAGTATAGGTTAGATAGAAAGATGTGAACTTTTTACCTCAGTGTATCTTTACATCTGGAACATCTTTAATGAAACATTAAAGTAAATATGAACTTTGTAAACAGCATGCAACATTAATAAGTTCTGATATTGACTGCTATTCGAGTATAAATGAAAAGGTATCCACATAGTTGTAGCTTTTCATGTGTTGTCAACTATTATGTACATTTCAAATAATGATCATCACACATTTCATCCATTATTATTTTCCTACAACATCATTTTTGAATAATAACAAACAAACCAGGGCAGTGAGGTGAGGTGAATGGATTTTAAAGAAAGTGAGGAAGAGACACAGTTCACCCGGGTCGGGATGACAGTAAAGAACAGATGAGAGTTTTTTTTTATTGTATTTTTTTGTAGGTGGCACGCCGTGGGGGAAAGGAGAATCTAGGCCAGTGTCCAGACTCTGAGCACCAAAGGCCCCAGGTCCCTCGACGCTCCGTGTCATCCCCCTGAAAGGAGAGATGGGACTTTAACTCACAGTCTGTTTTATTTTTTCTCTCTCCTCCATCCAGACGCACCCCATCTCTTCTGAAGAATACCCCTCCTCCTCGCCAGTCAGTTTGAGGAGAGGAATGCACTCGTTACAATAAGGAGGGCACATGGCATGGGACCTGTGGCTTTGAGTGCAGCCTCCTCCACACTCTCACAAGGATTGGGATCTTTCTGTGAGCGCCGTGCGTTACTGCAGGGGGAAGATGTGCAGGAAATAAGAATGTGGGCGACACATTTAGCCACATGCACTGGCGAGGTGTGTTAGCACACTGCTGGACTGCAATGAGTTACACGGACTGCTGTTAATACAGGGCACAACCTCAATGTCACTTACTAGGACCAGAGAGAGAGAGAGAGAGAGAGAGAGAGAGAGAGAGAGAGAGAGAGAGAGAGAGAGAGAGAGAAATATAGACATTGTTGTCCTCCAGGCATTGTTGTACTCAAGACTGCTGCATTCAATTCCAAGGACGAGAAGAAATGCTTCCATCCTTTGTATATCTTTGTATATCTTTGTCTTTCCCTGCTCTGTACCGCAGGCTTATTGGCAGGCTTAATCAGGTGGCCTGTTACCTTGGCAATTAAATCCTTGTTAGAGATATAAAACCTTGAGACTAAAATGGTATACAAGTCCCTGGCGAGTCAAACCACAGAGAAAATCCTTAAAACCAAACAGCCTTCTATTGGGAGCTGGCTTCTCTGAGGATGGGTGTGTAATTATCTATGCTTGTTTGGGGGAAAATGAGGGGAAAATGTTTTCCCTCTTGTTTGCCTTAAAAGCTTAAAGTGTTCATTGGAATTAATTACAATGGTAAACAGTGTGTTCAATTTTATTTCAGATAGATGCCAATGAGTATTTATGAGGTTTACGTGCACAGAAACTCAAAGAGTGCATGTTCCCACTAGGCTCATACTCCTCTCTCCTGCACTCACACAGTGTGTGTGTTATCAGTTTTTCAAAATATAAACAGTGAGTTGGTGCAGACATTTTAGACTCTGGGGTCGCTATAATGCTCCCCCAATGGAGTTTACCTTTAAAGTATAGTTTTATATGTATTTAATGAGCTAGCAAGGCATTCCGACTTATTATTTAAATGAACAAATGAGCTTCTCTTAATTAACTTTTATAAATTAATCTTAAAAATGCACTATTAGGTCTCAGTCATTTATCATTTATTCCCAATTGATACAAAACAACTGTTGCAATGTATAGCCTTACCAAACTAGGCCATCGCTTTCTTTCCCAAATGAATGTTCTTAAAAAAAAAGAACCATAGTTACATATTTGGGCAATATGGAGTGATAATTTATCATTATTTAATGATGTGCCACAGACAATACAATGCACACGGTGCAGTAACAACAGCTGTAGAGGAACTTGATGGGCCAGTTCTCCAACACACACAGCCAACCCCCCACCGGCCCTTACTTTGCCTGTTTTCTCTCTCTTTTTCTAAAATGACCACACGAGTTTGTCTCCCCGTCTCCTTTTGTCTCTCTTGGTCTGTTTCTCCTTCCCTGACACTCTCCTCTAAATGGGTCTGGCGTGCATCCCACCCCACTGTCTAATGTGTGTGTGTGTGTGTGTGTGTGTGGAGGTGAGGCAACTAATCAGCTCTGAACCGAGGCTGAGGAAGGTATGCCCCAGACAGGTGAGAGGAACCAGTCGCTCCAACCCCCCTCCCTCCACGTTATCTGGTGCTGGGGGTCAGCTCAACCCCATCCTGTTCCTCTCTGCTCCTCCCTGCTCCCCTAGTCAGTCTCCAGGCTTCCATGCCCACACCACTGTCCCCTCCTGGGGGGGTTTCCACGGCGGTGACGGCGAGCAGCTGCTCCACCAAGGGAGCCTCCCAAAGGCGCTTCTCGCTGCACCCCCATCCCTGTGTGTGTTAACCTTTTCCTTTAATTAACATCGTCCCAACTCCCAACCCTCGCCCAGGTCCAGAGAGAGGTTCTGTGGGCTTACGCTGCTGTCAGGGAAGTGGGGGTGGGGGTTGGGTGGGCTGCAGAGAGGTGGAGGGGGGTGAGCGGGGTGAGATGGAGGGTGGGGGTGTGATGAATAATGTGCACTAGGCCTGGGAGTGAGGGGTTCTGCTAATCCTTCAGAGCCCTCTTTATCCACACACCGTCACAGAGCCGCGGCCCAGCAGTCACTTCACACAGCTGCCTCTGGTCCTGGAACCATCCGGAACAGAATTGGACACTTTGATGGGGAGATGGCTGTTCTTAATTTGCACCGTAGCTCATTACACTGAGCGTGAGTCAAAAAGCTTTCTCCTGTGCCTTGGTCATTGAAGACACATGTATGAGATGTAAAAAAAGGTCTGTTTGCCGTGTTATATAAGCCGTTACATAACTTTTGGACCTCCTGTTTTTTTAAAGAACATATTTCATTTTTGTAGAACATTACCAAGTGTAGCCCACAATAGCACGGTGGGCTATATGACGTGTAATGTTTACTTACAATAATAGAAAACAGCATGTTAACAAAAGCATTTAATGGTTTGTGATGTGGCTGTAGTGAATCTATTGGCCATGCACTTGTGCTACTCCAGGCGATTCAGGCAGGTTGTGAAGAATGTTCCATATAATAATAGAATTGTTATGCATGGATGACAACAGTATGTTAGTTTCCATTCACAGCTTGTGAACAGGTGACTATTCAAGGCCGCCAAATGAGAGACAGAAAAATAGTATTTCGTTTTGTGGAAAAATACTGAACAAATTGTTTCAGCTTCTCTCCATGTCTCCCTCTCTCTTTCTCGCCTGTGTGTTTGGTGTGCTAGTGCCAAGAGAAAAATGTCCATCCTTTGCTGAGAGATTTTTATCACCATCTAGGCTCTTGGTAATGCCCACAGGGGATCCTCTTTCTTGGCATGTTTATGGTGGTCACCGTTTACTGGAGATGGGCTGTGGAGGTCAAAGCCATTGTCAAGGACATAAAACCCCCAGAATGATTCCTGGCCAGACTATATGAAACTGCTCCATTACTATTCCAAAGGTTCCATCTATGCCAGTAATATAACGTCATCAAGATGGCAAGGTGTGGTTTTAAAGGAAATATCATCAGGAAATACATCACGGTCATCACATGGGGCAACACCGTGGCCCAGTGGATAGCACTGTGGCCTCACAGCAAGAAGGTTCTGGTTTCGAGTCCTGGCCTTTCCCGGACTTTGCATATTATCAACATGTCTGTGTGGGTTTCCTCCAGGTGCTCTGGTCTCCCCCACATCCAAAAAAATGTGTCAAGTTCACTCTGACACTCTGGTCAAGTTGACAGACACTGTATATCTGGAGATGGTCCCTGGGCATTAACCAGTGGCTGCCCACTGCTCCCTTGAGGGATGGGTTAAATGCAGAGAACACATTTTGCTATGTGTATGTGACAATAAAATCACCTTTACAATCATTGTCAGAGGTTTGAGAGATTACCCTATCTTTAAATAATTCATTGTATTAGTATAAATCAAGTTGTATGTTTAATAAAACATTCACACTTTTTAATTGTGTTTGGTTTATGTTGTTATTGCATTGGCCATTGTTATCGCGTTATAACTCATGACCCATTTGCGAACGCACACCATTTATTTTGTAGCCGGGGTCATGGGTCAAAATAGTTCATGAGAAACGCTGGCTATAAGCTCTATCTAGACCCCTATTAGTCCTGTGTTGCTATAGTTTGCCTTGAATCCAACAATCCAGGCTGGGTGAAAACCTCGTCACTAATGACGTATCTTAAGCTCGGGCTGCGACGTTGCCAGTGAGGGTTACGTTACTGTAACGAACTGTATCCTGGCTTATATGATGGAGTAAGTGAGGGGAGAGCTGCCAGGACCTTCTCCCCATGAAGACCCAGAGCAAGGGCACTCTCTCCCCAGCCCCATAGATCAGCCAGCCCTGAATGTCAAACCGCACAGCAGCCGCTGCAGTGCCAGGAGTCCCCCTCTCACTGCCTCTCTGGCCGGTGATCTGCTGTCTGGTGACACCACTGCGCTAATGACACGGCTTGGGAGTTGCTCCGCAGGGCTCCTTGGCTTGGGAAGATGGAAGTTATGGATATCCAGCTGGAAGGTCACCATTGATGAGGACCATTGGCTTTATGTTGCCTCTACTTTGTGACATGCTTCAGTTACGGGGGTATGAAGACCAGGAGACACGTCGATAACCTTGGAACCCCAGGAACACATATGTGCTGTTTACGGTTTGCAGAGGGAGGGGTAGAGAGTAGTGCCAGCCAATGTGGGAGGGGCATGCGCTCTAAAGGTGTTTTTGTAGCGCTGCTACCAAAACAACTGTGTTTTTGTAGAGCTGCTGTCAAGCACATTCTGGATACAAATTGAGGAGTTACCTTTAAACTTGTAATGTCAATAAGTTTGTATCTGATTGGTGTGTTACCCTCATCTTTTTTACTTTTGACAGTAAAATGTGACTAGCCATCATTTTATGATTTTAGCTGGTTTTGTTTGTGTGTGTGTGTGTGTGTGTGTGTTTGGGATGTGTGTGTGTGCGTGTGCGCGCGCTAACAGTAAAACTGGAAAACAGTAGACTCGACTCGACCTGTGAATGTTAAAGTCCAAGCATTTTTTATTTTATTTAATAATATTCCTTTTTCAAACCGGTTTACTATAAAGTTACTGCTCACATGCTCACTTTCCATTTTAAAATGTTGTTTTTTTCAGGCTCTCACCCTCCGGAGTTTGGCTTGTTGGTGCATAGTGTACCGTCCCCGGGGACGGTTCTTATGTTGATGGGAGTGCTGCCTCGACCTCACTCTTGCCCAGTGTGGGTGGCATCCAACTGGGGAGACATTCAGTGGAGGGCCAGAGTGAGGCTTATGGTGCTCCTGCTGGACTCTCTCAGGACTGAGCCTTATTCTCAGGGTCATGTATTTCAGCAATTTCTGTAATTATAAGCAAGGAAGAAAAAAAGTTGAATCTTCTGCCTTCCTCAAAATGAACATGCCCCATTCCTCCAGGGAAACATTCACATCTCTGAGTTCTAGGAGCTGGATGGGTTTTAATGAGGCAAGTCAACTGAATGTATGTTTGTGTGCGTGCATGTGTGTGTGTGTGTAGGTGTGTGTGTGTGTGTATGTGTGTGTGTGTGTGTGTGTGTGTGTGTGTGTGTGTGTGTGCGCGTGTGTGTTCAGTGTGCCTGCATGGCTGTGTATGTGCCCTCATCTAACGAACATAATTGACCGACTGTGCTTTTAAAGTGCCGTTTTTTACCGTTTGCAGCAGTGTTCTCCTAAATAGCCTTCAGTGATTATTATTTCTACAAGAGACAGATCTTTGGGAGCAAAACTTTCTTGGAGTTTTGGAGTCGGTAGAAATTTGTTTTCTGGACAACATGTCTTTGGAGCCAAATGGACAGAGGGTGAGGGGGCAATAGGTCAAGAAAAGAGGCTACAGAAACCTGCCCCCAGGGGCAATGCGACCTGTCAGGGGATGTCCCCACCCACTGAGAGACAGAGTAGAATTGTAGATGCTCTGGCACGTGTCTCTATGGCTAAACGAAAGCTGTGGGCAGCACGCAACTGCTCAGTTGTACTACAAGCACCTTGATATGAGGTGTTGGTCTTCCAACTTCGATCGTTATTTGTTAAGGATTCACAGAGCCTTAGTCTACTATATGTGTGTAGCCTTTTTATGAACAGCTCTATTACAATGAAATATACAACATTTAAATGAATACGATAAACACTTTCCAAATGAACATGCCGGCTAAAATTCTGAAGGCCTTTAGCATTTCTCTTTGTTTTTTGTTGTTGTTGTTGTTGTTGTTGTTAATGTTTTTCCTGTGGGCAGAGATAGTTTATTAAAATATATATTTTTGTGAATTTTCATTGTGCAATTTGT
>JAODUH010000009.1:2341220-2353817 GCA_027564835.1 Typhlichthys subterraneus | reverse complement strand
CATATATATATATAAAACTATGTGTGTGTGTGAGCACTGTACGTGTGTGTGTGTGGGAGTGTGTGTGCACATGCTTTTTTTTACTCTTATAACTATCTTTCCCTATGGGATGAGCCATGCCAGACAGTTTTTGTGAGCGGCAGTGACATTCTGCACATGAGATTTCCTCCTCTTTAAAATAAAATAAAAATAAGAAATCAGAAATCAAACATGCCGCAGAGCAGGTGAGCGCCGTATAACTCAAGGACTGAACTGTGGGAGCAGTGAGCCAAGTCAAGCCTTTTACTTTGTCACTAATGAAAGTAGCAAGCAGTCCTGGAGGACAGAACAGCACTGTTTGTTTGTGTTTGAGATAGCACCGGAGAGGTACTGGGGGAAGGCAGGGTGGTAAAACTTTGGGAGAATCGCCTGACAGAGAGCTGAGACCGAGAGGGGGAACTTTGGAGCGTTGTTAGGATTGAAGTTTGAAGCAGCCGAGCCCTCCTGACAGATTCCTAGCACCTACAAATAGATGTTTCATATTTGTGTGTTTACCAAGTTTACTGTAGTTTGCGGGCACTTTGAATTCAAGAAAGCATGTCATATCAGCCGGTGACATTCTTTGATTTATTGATCTTCTGCACGTATTTGTATGTGTGCGTGTGTGTGTGTGTGGCAGGTACGTGGGTGGGGAAATTGTCTGAAAGAAAGAAAGCACTGCAGTTAGGATTACAAGATCCATAATGAGCAGACAAAATGAAAGTCTTGACAAGATATAGGTCATATGTCCCCACTTTGCACGGGAGCAATACATTCTCATACAGAAAATCTGAAATCACAAGTACAAAGCGAGAGCTTATAGCTTTATCTAAATAATTATTATATTTTGTCATTAAATATATATGGCCTCAGATTCATTTAATGATTTGTTTGTCCATGATGACTGTATAATGATTTGTTTGTCCATGATGACTGTATGATTTGACTTTCACAGTTTGTGTCCATAACGGCACTATATTTTATAAAACAAATTACACTTATACACAAGCAGAATCATTATTATTATATTATTTGCTGGTATTATTTTATAACAGTTTATATTTTCCCCCTCTACAAATTACATCACGTTTTATTATTGTTCCGCTACACGATTGCTAGAAAGTTGGTTCAGATGTCCTTCCAGAAAGAAACGTATGACAGCAGAAACCCTTCCACATAACATTTGTGAATCAATCAGAATAGAAATGCATTCAAAAGGGGAAAGCAGTTGCATGACTATGATTTTTATATGAAGGCCCCTGGCAGAGACCGACTCCAGGCTGAAGAAGTAGGAGTGAGAACCCCACCACAGGACTCCTCTCTGGATCTCATTTTCACATAGCAGGGGCAGAGGGCTGGATATCCACACACAGGTGGGTGTGTTACAAAGCACTGTTAGGGTAAGGAAGGAAGGAAGGAAGGAAGGAAGGAAGGAAGGAAGGGAGGAAGGAAGGAGCCTATAAGAAACATTTGAAAGTGAGAGAAAAAACATCCAATAATATTCTATTTCCATCTTACTAAATAGCCTAAAAAAATAAAACAATAAGAAAAAATATCTTTCCCTCTTCAGTGATTTTGTCAAAATTGCAGTCGGTTTATTTAATTAAACTTTAAAATAATAATAAATAAATAATAAATAATGTATGCTTAACACAATAACATCCTTACAAAGTTTAAAAATATGCGTGTTAAAATATATTGCCCTTGCAGTAACCGTGCCATTACATGACAGACGTATGTCAACAGGCACACATAATATTGTCTTTCTGCTGAACCATTTCCACCAGAAGGGGGACCAGTCCGTCTGCCGTAGACGGAGAGTGGTCGACCGCGAGCTGAGGCAGAGGAGACGCGAGGGCGAGCAAGCCGACTTTGGGTTTAGAGTTTGACTCCAGATCCGGGGACTGGCAGATCCAGCAATCCGCATCTTGCCGTGATCCCTAGGATTTTAATCATGCCTCTCTGTCTGTGTGTGAGTGCAGGCAGGCTGACAATGATTTCCTCAGTGATTACGTACAGAGCGAGTCCCTGCGGGGTAGGGGCCCCCTCTGGAGCCATCCTGATGGCTTTGGGGGCCTTGCTTCCATTTTCCATTATTATGTGGACTACCGGAGCGACAGCGCAGTCCAAGACCTTGCAGGTTTGTGATGAGGAGGGAGCTTCCATCTTCTCTCTGCTTCTTCATCCTCTTTTTAAAGCAATTTAGACGTAGACTTAGACCAGATTGCGAACCTAATACACGGTTAGCTAACTGGAGTGAGGAAAGGAAGAGTCTATAAGAGTTTTAATGCTGTTAAGGAGGATATGCAGTGAGAAGTGTTATTATTATTTTTTCCCTTTTTTCCGTTTTGTTGAATTTTTGCACTCGCACAGGAAGCGTTTTGCTGGTGTCTTTCTCACGCGATTGCATTTGAGATCAAAGGCGAAAATATAATGTTCCGCTTTTATTCATAATCGGAACATGCCTACATGCGAGCGTGCTTTGACGAGGAATGCGTGACGGAATTACTATACGCTTACACTTTTCCGTGAAACCCAAATCAACTAAATAGTCTCAAACCGATTGGGTTATAATTGGATTTATTTATATATCCACCACAACTGAAATACAATGAAACTAGTAGCCTGTTTAGGCAGCACGGAAAGGGATACATCTCATTGTAATGATAAAGAGACAATCGCGATTTTGTTCAGTGAAATTTAAAGATAATATATCTTAAATATTCTTATTCCACTGTACACATATTATCAGTCTGAAACTGAGCAACTTCAGCGTTTTCTATAGGATGTCGCGCCGCAAGCAAGCTAAACCAAGATCGCTGAAAGGTAAGTGATAGTCTCGATGCCTCTCAAAAATATATTTTAAAATATGGACACATTGCAATACTGTAGCCAATCACGCACTGAACTGATCCCTTGAGATGTAACTGACTGTCCTTTTTACGCATTTTGAAATGTTTCTTCATGATTTTGCGCATGAAATCGATAACATGCTATATCTATTGGAGGGAAGTGGCTGGTCACAGACGGCTAAAAAGTAACGCATTGTAGCATGATATATCGTATCTAAAGTGCAAAAGCGGTTTATTGACAGTTTCGTGAGCAACAGTCCAGCCGGTGATAAAAACATCTGGATCTGCTAAGGACGCTCAAGTTCGCAACTTGATCCGTCTGATGGAATGGTTTGTGGTGTCACGTGACTCCTGTCTGAGGAAACTATGGAGGTAGATCATAATGGAGGAAACATTTTATATGTTGGGGTTAAGGCGAGACAGAGGTGTGCGTGTGTGTGTGTGTGTGTGTGTGTGCGTGTTTTTGTGTATGTGTGTGTGCGTGTGTGTCTCTGTGTGTGTCTCTATGTGTGTGTGTGTGTTCGTAGACTACATAGGCAAAGTATTTCTGCGTGTGAGAAATATGGAGTCTATAATATTTTAAACGCGGCTGGTCCTGATGTGTGTCAGTGTGCGCGCTTGTTGTAGGCCTATACATGATTGTGTGTGATGTTTATTTAAATTTGCTACAATTCTATAATAAACTGATTATTGAGAAAACTCAATCTGCAATGTAGAATTTTATCATTGGTAACATTACTACTCTATTATTAGTTTAAGTTAATGTATTTCTTTCTCTTTTCTCTTTGGGCCTGCAGTGTGGCATAGCCTAATATAATTAAAAATGACATTTTACATTTTTAATTTCATTATAATATTTTTTACACATAAGGACTTTTGTATGGTTAGTGTGCGTGCACGTACATGTTCTCGGGAGACACAGACAGACATACATGCACAAACACGCGCGTGCCCTCTCTCCACTTTTCACTATAACATTTTAGTGGGGAGCCGCTGGCTTTTCAGGTTGAGCGCCAGTTCATCTGGCAGGCATTGTATTTTGCTCAGCAAATAATTGTCCACAATTTCACATTCCCAGCTTGTGGTCTGTGGACCCTTTCTCTTTCCCTTCTTCCGTTCTCGGAAGTCCTCGTCTCAAAGGAAGATTACATGGTCTGTGGAAGCGCATTCATGCAGCCACCATTTTAAATCAATACCCAGGAGTGTGTGTGTGTGTGGGGTGGGTGGGTGGGTGGTGTTCAGGGTGGGGATATGGGTGATGTTGGGGGAGTGTGATCACATCTCAACAATTGTTACATTTTTGTTTCAAGACTTGAGTTGCTCTATTCAGAGTAAGCATATAGATTTTAATCCGACAGCAATTTACTGTCCCCCCCCCCCCCTCCCCCCCCCCAGTTGGTGCAATGTTTACTATTCTAAATCACTTACCGTAAATATATAATCTTGTACAATATTCTGCCAGTAAGATGCATTCCACAAGTGTGTGTGTGTGTGTGTTGGTGAATGAAACGAACATCTGTTTAGATTTGCGTGTGTGCGTGCGTGCGTGTGTGTGTCTGCATGTGCGTGTGTGTGTCTGTGTGTGAGTGATGAGACTGTGGATGCTGTGTGTATGCAAATGTAGTCTAGAGTGATGACATTCTTACTGAAGGTTTGTTATTGTCAGGGAAATTCAAATGGATACGAACATCGCTACGTTTCTATGGCTCAATTAAGGCTGTGCTTCAGCTGAAATGCTGATACGCCATAGGATATTTCCTAGATTTGGATCTGACCCAGGGAAGGCCGGGCAGATGTTATTTATTGTTCTTTGTCTATCTCTTTCCTTGGGGACGGCGCCGCACTTACATAGCCAGCATACAGATGTCCAGAGCTATAGCTTCAGCTATTAAACAATTAAAACTAAAACTAAAAAAAGGGGAGGGGTGCTATTTGTTGATATGCGGCGTATTTATAAAATATACGTGTGTCCGCGTGCGAGTGTGTTGAGGTCACTATTTATATTTTCCATGGAAGAGTTCATATCTCCCATTTCTAGGTCATCGTGCTGGCTGGAACAGTGGTCAGTGTGTTTTCAGGAGCACACTTTGTTCTGTGTTGAGGCGCTGACCGAGCGACGTGAGGGTACAGATGTCTGTTGCGTGTTGATAGTATGGATTAGCATATAGAAGCGACGACAAAACAATGCTCTGTTGCCACGGCCCCCTCCTCTCCCTCCTCTCTCCTTACTTCCTATTGGCTGCTTATGGAAGTCAGAGGTTATGTTGCAGGTCCCGTCGAGGAAAAGGGCAACATTACAAGTCCCGTTTCAATTAAGTGTGAGAGACAGATCCAGCCCCGATATTGCATGGGGAATAAAATGGCACAGGATGAGCCCATGCGTCATTCGCTTATATGCAAACACTTCACCCTAGCCACTGACATTTACTCAATCCCGAGCCGTCCACATTCCTCAACTGTGGGCATATTGTAATTTTGTTTTGATGTGCAGAAGCTTTGGGTCAGCCCATTGCCTCAGTCAGTCAGTGTGTTGTAGGGGAAGGAATGGTCTCATTGCAAAATCCCTTACATACTGTCTGATGGCTGCCACTGTGCATGTCTGAGCAATGTGGGATTTGGTTGGAGCACAAATTACACTTTCACATCCTGGTACTAATGTAATAATGGCTGACGACTGTCATCTGCAAATGTAAATACATTTTCAGATCCATTGACTTACTGTTAGCATTGCGGTGGCCATGAAATAAGCGTTATGTCACATTTGCCATTTGTCATAGCTGAGGTTTATCAGTGGCACACATACAGTGAGTGAATAACTTTACTTGGTACAACTTGAAAGAGAGGTCTAACTATAGGTCTAAATATACTGTATGCACAAAAACGGATGTTTATGACATGAAAATATAGATGGCCATGCTTCCATGAAAGTTGAAATACCCTGAGCAGCTGTGTTTTTGTTTTGAACATTTTAAATAATGTTTGGACTATTGTCAATGATATAAATAAATATAGTAGATCCTGTATTTAGATATTTATATTTGTTTTCATATTTTGTTATAAAAAATGTCTGATCATATCAGTAAGACTGTGTCCATACCTACAGTATGTAAATATTGCAACACAGCTCAATGTCTGTAATACCAAACAATATAGCCACTCCCCCTTTCAGTCCTTGCATCAAATACTGTACATCAAATTTGTAACAGAAAATAAGTGGGGATTCAGAAAGGTCTACTTTTTAGTAGGCCTGTGTAAGTAATGTTGAAGTTTAGTATTACGTAATTCAACTCTGTGTAAGTTTAGTAGTATGTTGTATGTAATTAAACTCTGACCTCTTATATTCACATAGCATTTAGTACCATACAAATAAAAAATCTGTCCTCATTTTCTGAATTTAAACAAGTTTAAGGATGGAAAGACATTTCACTCTTCCATAACAGTATTTTTTCCCCCTGTAGTTAAAGCTCTATTAGCCCCAGTGTCAGTGCTAGTTTTAGGAAGACTCAGTGTTTCTAGCCTGCTCACATTTAATGGTCTGTGGCGTAACACCCATTAACACTTTTCTAATGTGACACAAAAATATGGTTAGTATTATCATTAAGAAAATTATGATGGAGCCATGGAAAAATCCCATTAGCATGGCTGTCAGTGTTCTTGACGAGCCGCTCAGCGTGTTAGGCTGTGTGTCGCGGGAACTGGCCGATATCTTCTCTTGTTTCATGGCATGTGTCTCTCCTGTTGTCATAGATTGTCTGCCACATGGAGACATCATTCTGATAGGGAAGGTATTGATTTTCACTGTTGTCCCAAAATAAATCATATGTCATTCCCTTTACTTGCATGCATTTTCTATTGTGCTGGTAACATATTATTATTATTATTTTTTAATTATATAACTCTGTGTGTGTGTACGCTTCTAAGTAGGAGGCTTGAGCTCTGATTTGTTTACAGAACTTGACACTATATGAAGGATTATAAATATTAGGCAAGGCGATTAACACGCTCATCCGTTGTAAATTATTTATGACACTAATAACCAGTTCAAATAATGCTCATTAAGAAATGTAGTCATGTGCGGTGTGCGCCATCCCTCTCTCCCTCCCCTCTAAGGCCCTAATTGAGGAGAGTTGACCTCCTGACCTGAGCTAAATTGAGTTGTAGTCCCCGTGGCGAGAGTCTCCTTCTCGGTCAGTCAGGGGCGGATTACACAGCCATTGTGCTCAGGACTGTATCGTCCACTGCTGGCTGTAACCAAGCAGATGAGTCACGCATATCCAGGAACACACTCGGGGCTTTTGTGTGTTCCGAGAGCCGCCGTGAGCTACACTCGCATTCAGCCATACATGCACAGTAGTCATAGATTAACACACACACACATTTTGCATAGAAGTTCATATAAGGGATTAAGAGGTGCCGTCTGCTGAGAGTTGCTTTGATGTGTTGTGCAGATGCTGTGTTTTTCTCGCTCACGTCCGGTGAATGTAGTACTTAGGTGTCATTTATTACAGATTGTAGAAGTGGTCGTCCTCGCCTTCCCCACCCCCGTCTTTATTGTTTTTCATTCTGCTCTAGCATAATGCATGTTGAAAATGCATTCATTCACAGCCCTTGACTTGGGGATTGCCAATCACAGTGTAATGACTGTCACTGTACTTGTGTGGCTAGCATGTTAATTAATGGCCTTTAACGCTCTGACACTTGTTGTGGGATTATATTATTTCTGCTCCATTTTTTGAAAATGAAAGGAGCAGCGCTGATTTGGTCCCATGTGTGTTTTTCATTGTATCAACAAACCATAACAACATGATTACAGTGTGTCACAGGCAGACTGATACACTGTACCATGTCAGAAATTAAATAAGTCATCGACTCACAACAGCAATGCATGTGTTGAACTGAAATGTATTCAACTAAGGTAATAATTAATTGATGAATCGAAGAAGAATAATTAAAATAGTCTGTCGTCTGTGGTGCAAGTCACTTGATTGACTTGTATGATACATCAAATTTGCTTGCCTTTTTTTGATGGCCTGTCCTACCAGTAATACACGCCTAGGTTGCCTTCTATGAAACATTTTAAGTATCAGCGGCAAAACTTTTAATGTTTTCACAGTGGTGACAAATTGCCACAGACGGCAGTAATGTTTAAGTTCTGATGGCATTGTAAAATGGAATTTTCTGCCTGAACTCCCTTATCTCGCCAACAGGGACGGTAATCAAAACAAAAACTCTAGCTCCCTATCCAATCTCTGATAGAACCATGGGGGATTTATTAAGACCCCCTCCCCTTCTCCCAATCCCTGCCCATTTTAATGATCCCGGATGCATGGCGCTCAACAGCGCTGTAGAAACTCATTAAACTCTCAGGGCATCAGTCACTAAGACCCTCCTCAACAGAACAGGGTTTCTGTGTTGCCTGGGTACTGCCTATACCTTTGTGGCTCTGCGGGACATATACCTCCAATGTGTCCACATGTCTATATTTAAAGGAATTACTCAGAGCCAGGCCCAAGTCCATTATGCAGCATACACACCTAGATGTTCTAGATATTGTTGCGTGCACAAATAATATCAAATCAAAGATATGCTTGTGCTGTGGGCTAAAAAAGAAGATTCCCGTTAACGTTTCATTCCGTTCCTTTTTTACATCGAACATATTGAAAGGAATTCTTTTAAGCATGTCTTGGCCGGTCAAGGTCTGACAGTAAAACATGGTTGCGCTGTCGTCCTAAGAAACAGTGAAACATGGTTGCGCTGTCGTCTTAAGAAACAGCTCAGCGCTTTCCTTTTCATTTTTCACCGGGGTGCGACACCCTGCTTGACATTGACTTGTGCTCCCCTGAGGGAATGGCTTCTGCCACCATAGGATCCTGCCTTAATTATGCAAAGTACAGGATATTTTGTGTGATTTTAAAAGTGCGGGAGTTTCTGCTTTGGCAGTCACTACCACACTCCCCTACTGGGAGGTCCTGTCAGACTCCCGCCTTTCCTCTTTGCCCAGGAAAATGAAAGGCTAGATAGAAAATACATAATGTAGAATGTATTCCGACTGCAGGGGTGGAACATAGAGGCGTAAGAAGTCCTCACTGAAACCCACATTTTACATGGAACAGGTGGGAGACGCTTTTGTTCTCTTCCCGCTGTTAAAATCCATTTAGTTTTTTTTTTGTACTTGACATGCCACAAGGAACTCATACTTATACAAAAAAAAGCTCTTGGTGTAAAACGTTCTCATTTTTTTATTTAATTTTAACAAACAGAAGTCATTTTGCCAAGACCAACGCAGCTGTCAAAAAGTCAAAAGTGGTTTTGTTGGCAGGCAGCCCTTGCTGTTTCTACAACTTTATCTGCATTATGTTTGTGGGGAAAGTACATATTCATGTTGAATGGTGAATATGTTCTAGTTGACACTATGCTAGCTGCACTCAGACAGTGCTACGAAGGTGTTTTCCACTTGGTCACTGTTGAGCTTGGGTTCATGGCTCACGTTCATAATTCATTGAGTCATTAACTAGTCCAATATGTTATTTACTTGGGTGGCTGTTTGCCTTGTTGCCAGGCCTCGTGCATATGAAAGGCTTGCATGGAATCCCAAAACACGTTTTTAACTGTTGATTTTCCACCAAAAAAAAATAAATAAGAAGAAATGTCAATAATAAATAATAATAAAAAAGAAGGTGTGTTGTTGTTGTTTTTTTTCCACTGTTAAACATTTATTGTCTCTCTCTCCTCCCCTTCCCCTCCCCTCCCCCTCTTCCCCCACTATTTTTCTGGCAGTAGAAGACAATGTGACAGAAGACCAGCACAGTCCTGGGCAGACTGCCATTCCGAGCGGTAATGCTCCATTTCATATTTCATCATTTTGGGCTGGAAAGTGGAGTGTGTGTGTGTGTGTGTGTGTGCGCGTGCGTGTGCGTGCGTGTGCGTGTGTGTGTGTGTGTGTGTGTGTGTGAGAGGGAAGGGGTAGGGGTGGGGTGGGGGTCTGTGTGGATGAAATGGAGTGTGTTCTGCTCATATATTACCTTTAGTTTCTCTTTTTTCATCTTTTTGCTCAAGCCCCAGCTTTGTGTTTAGATTAGTATGGGAGGAGATGTATAAAAGTTAAGGAGCACATCCTTCTCTATTATAGCTCGCCTTGCCTTTTTTTAAGTGTGTCTTGTTTGTTGTGTGATTGTGTGTGCCTAGCTATAGATAAAGTGCACACCTGCGTTTACACACACACACACACACACACACGCACACACGCACACACACACGCACACACACATACAGCGCTGTGCAGGTGCGCACGCTTTTTCGCATGCTGTCCACATATGCTACTGCGTGTGTGTGTGTGCGTGTGTGTGTGTGTGTGTGTGTGTTTGTGTATCTTTGTTTCCCAACCTTCTGTATGATGTAGAATGCAGCCAGCCAGATGAATGTGTCCTGTCTCCTCGCGTGCCATTCACGGTGGCCCTCCAGGAACAGAGCAGTAATTCAGGTCAGGCTAGCAGAAAGCCCCCTATGAATGAGGCCTGCTCCTGACGCACCACGCTGTATATTTTCATTTCATTTGTCTCTGGTAAAGGTTAAGTCTCAGGCGTGGTTATTTTAAACCCGATATGGATGACTTTGCCCAGCAGGCTGGGGACCCTGGGTGCTCTAAAGGCTGCCGTATTAGTCCGGCATTTACCCACTGCTACAAAGAGGATGAATTCCTATGCAAAACACAGTGGCCACATCATGGCAATAGGCCGTATCGGCTTTGTTGTTCACCTGCTCTGGTTGGATGATTAGTTGAGATTGTCTCGGAGAGGACTAAATAAGTGTTGTTTGCACATTGGATGTGGCCATGTATCATGGTTCAAATCTGGGCCCTGACCTTCTCTTTGCCTTTGCTTCTGCATCCTCCCTACACCAAAATCCTGTTCTAAGTTATTTACTGGAACAGATCATATGTCCGTGTAAGTCGTAGGACAGTAGCAGGCATACAGTCTTGTCTGGTTTATTTGTTCAGTACATTTCATTGCATTGTGACGGGCTTCACAACAGTAGTCATTAGGCCTGCGCGTCCCGGCCTACAGCCATACATCTCTCCAGCATCTACAATTTTTCTTTTGTTTTATCTCTCAAAAAGAACACAATAATATAGCATTAGCCCATGATCTAGTTATTCTGCTATTCTTAACAAGCTCTCTACAATATTATAATTGTAATAATTGATAATTTCATGATAATAATAATAACAACACAGCTTAAAAAACTAAATGATATAGGGATGATGACATGAAGCAAAGTTAGCTTGGGAACCAGTATAGAAAACGTTAACCTTATGGTAGAGCAGTTTACTCCGAAATAACATGAATATGGTGCAATTAGCGGGTGAATATCTGAATATTAGGTGCTAGGCTAAGCCTATCGTGTCTCCAGATGCCTTCCAATGCCTCTGATTCACAAGGCAACATGTAGTACAAGTAGTATAATAATGCATGCATGGATGCATACAGAAGCTATAACATATTACCAATGATGAACCCTAAATAAATGTGTGAACTCCCATCTATGATTACGCACAGATAAAAAAAAACATGTATGAACCCCCGTATACAAACACAGGCATCCAGTTCAAGGTTACATAAGTAGGCCCATGTTAGGGATGGAACGCATATGTACTAGCTGTGTTAGCTTGTGTTGACTTGTTGTTAGCTAGTAGCATGGAAGCCTCTGAGGGCTCCTGTCATCCAGAACCTGCGGCAAGCTAATGAGTCTGCCTGATTACAGCGACCCCCTCAGACACACGGCCCTCCCCTCTCTCTCGTCCCTTCGCCGACGCCTGCTCCAAAGCGATCGGAGACGGCCACCACATGATCGATGTCTGCCTGTGGAGAAATCAAGAGGGCGCACAAATTAATTTCTCACTTTCCTCATTTGACTTGGTCTGAATGATTTATTTTTTAACCCCCCTCTCAGGATGCAGATTTGACAAATGGCCGATGAGAAGGCAGGCTTTTGTGGGGAATAGTCAAGATTTCAGAGGTCGGGGGATTTCCATTAGAAACATGTCTCAAACGTGTCTCAAACTCATGTAACCTAGGTGCAAGAGTATACATCAAAACAGCTTTATTATCACATTTAGCCAGAATTAGGCGCTTCCCAAACAAAGCCTGTTCAGTCATAGCTTACATAAAAGCTTAAATCACTTTTCATGCGTATAACATGTTGATGGACACAGGTACAATAGCCATCACACCCAAGGTTTAATCAGACACGGAGAGAGCTGCCTCATAAGTAGACCCCCGGTGTGTTTCTTTTGTGTGTCTGCGGGCGTTGTGTCTCACTCATGTTTGATATGTAACCAACACAGGCAAATCGCCACCAAAAGAGGCCCTCTTAAAGACAGTATAATACTTACTACAGAGGGGCAGGAACAGTATGATATCTGAGATTTAATGAGGCGCTGCGCCTTTTTACCCCGGGAGTGTCGAGCAGGCTTAAGATCTGCAGCTTGGCTTTACCACACCGTGCGGCCTGCGTAATTATAACCACATGCTTCATCCTCCTCTCTCTCTCTCTCTCTCTCTCTCTCTCTCTCTCTCTCTCTCTCTTTATGTGTATATATATGTTCCTTTTTCCACTTGCTAGGCTGTGTCAGGTTGCAACTGCATTTTTCATTTTTTTTGGAGGGGGTAGGTGTTACTCTCTCACAGACACAGTAGGTGGAACAGTCTGGTTAGCTGCACGCTGTAAT